>APFE031262714.1:127726-139811 GCA_000404065.3 Pinus taeda | reverse complement strand
TCTGTGCTCTTTGTTGAAAGACTCTCAATTTTCTTTCCTTAGTAGCTAGGATTTTCATTGCCAAAAGAAGATTAAACAGTTGTTTATCATCTTAGACTGCATTTTAAGAATTGTATACACATCACGCGGTGAACCTGAAAGGCAAATTTTTTAAACAAGATCAACTGTAAAATAAATTTAATGAATCTAAAAATGCTTTGGAACCTAACGCATAACATCTAGAAGTCTAGGCTAGAGTCGTATTCTTGCGTCGTAAAACATGGTAACTATTGTTTTCATTGTTGGTTGGGTGATTCCTCCACTCTGAGACGACAAGTGCCAGTACGAACTTGTGCTCTCACATATCGTCGAGTATATATTGGGAGACCACAATAGGCTATATCCTTTATCCTTAGGAAGCCGTGTCTGTCGCCCTATCGATCACAATGCACTGAACACATCATTCGCGAAGATTGATTGCCGTACTGTAAAAAGTATTCTGCAGTTTTGCGATTGGTTTGGTAATCCCCTCTGCCTAGATTTCTAGATAAGTCTCTTTCATTCCTTTTCAGACTCCTTAAAAGAAAAGGTCCATCTGAGCACTTGTCACTTTAGGCTCAATAAAAATCAAAGGCGACTAGAGTCATCTTTTGTTTTTTCTCGACTCTTAAAAAAAATTGAAAAAACAAGTTGTGTCAAAGCGTCTAAAATTCATTTAATTCGAAAACATTTTCCCCTTTTATTTTGAGTTGATCAAGTAATCCGCAATCGTGGAAGAAATTCAATCAAAGCCCCATCGTTCGCAGAGACTTACGAGTCAAACGTCGTTGACTCCGGAAGTGAAACCATTCCAGACAAAGCGGACTCGTTTGACCGAATCAAAGTCCCCTAGGTTGGTTGGAGCAAGTACTCCGACATCCTTAGAGACTCCGGTTACTCCGAACATTTATGGTATCCCTGCCTCTACAGGAGAAATTCCGCAACAACAAAGGGACATTACAATTGATCCTAGTGTGACGGTAAACACTTCTATTCCTGAACCGGCTCCATCTACAGTTGATTCGGAAGGTGTTACTCCCCAAACCTCTGTTACTGCAGAACTTATATCTTCTTCGGCACCAGAAATATTTTACGGACCTGACGGTCTACCTCTTCCTCCTGGATTGATTGCCATAGAAGAGATTGTGGAAGATCCTCCATCTAACACTCCAACACAATTTGGAGTTGGGATCGCCTTGTATCCTTCTTCATTAGAAGATATTCTCCCGCCATCGGAAGTTCCTGAAGAATCACTAAGGAATCTTTTGGATAGGCTTAATATGTCTGAACAATTGTTGACATCAAGGACTGTGTTACCCAACACAGCAGCAACATAAATTCCTGCTGCTACTTCGACAATGTTCGCCGGCGTACCATCTGTTCCAACTAGCTCTCAATTGCTAGATCGAGTCCATCTAGGGGCTGTTTCGACAGTATGGACTGTTCCCGTTTGTTCATCTGGAATTGTATCTGGAATCTCTTACGTTGAGTCTTGAAAAATTGATCCTTCATAGTGTCAATTTGGGCAAACCGGTGCCCAAAGGCAAATCATTCCTTTGAGTACTGGATTACCGTCATATGGAGGGCCATATACCCTTTCATAGCCTTCTTCGGAAGGACAACCATGTGAGAGTTCACAACAAAATTTAGGTTATGCTGGAATTACAATTAGCGGTTGGGTGCCAATCCTGCCTCAACAACGAAGAGTTTTATGCTTAAAGCAATGAAGTTTACCTATAACAAATATCACCACTACGCCGGCTATTGTGGCAGTATCGCAAGTACAAGCATTGCCAATTGTATGCCAACCTCAAGTTTCTTAGGTTATAATGCAACAACCTCTTGTACCTACGACGCGACCGCAATCACCAACTAGTGGAATGACACGAGTTCAAACAGGGATCACCACCCCCCATCTTGGTGAAACAGTCAGTACTGCACAACAACCCATGAATTCACAACCATGGCTGGTGCAATACCAACAACCACAATTCCAACAAACTTACCAAGGATATGAGCAACAAGTCTTCACAAATAATGGGCAGCTGTATCAACCATATCATAATGGTTATGCCCATCAACCTTACCAAAGTTACCAACATCAAATGCATTATGCTGGTATGCAAAGACCAATTGCTCAAGCAATTCCATCTTATCCTGGGTATGCTCAGCCAAGCCTGAATCAACAGTTGCCTTTTGTGGCAACTTTAGAGTTACCGGATCTAAATCGACTAACGAACGATCCAATTGCCTACGCCCCTTCGTGGCTGACGATTAGGCATAAAATTCCGTCCGATATTCCTAAATTTAATGGAAATCCAGGTGAAGACCCATCGAATCATGTGATGACCTTTCATCTATGGTGTTCATCCAACACCCTCAATGATGATTCGATCAAACTTCGCCTCTTTCAGCGAACGTTAACTGGTCCGGCAGGAAAGTGGTATATCAAATTTCCTAGAGCTTCATTTGATAACTTCAATACCCTAGCCACAACCTTTTAAACCCATTTTCAGTTACCCATAAGGTACGAAACAGGAACTGAGCTGCTTACCAATTTCAAACAAACGACGGCCACTCACATATCCGATCATATTCATGAATGGCGACGTCGTCGTAGAATGGTAAAAACGTATGTCCCTGATGAGCTATTGGCTGAATGGCTTATTAAGTCTTTGTTAACAGAAGATGTGGCAAAGGGAGGAGTCATCACGAAGAGCAAGTTATTTCTCGTGCACAATATCTAGACTTGATTTATACTCAGTCTGGCACGCTCTATGATAAAATCCCTGATGCTTCTAGACCGGAATTTTCCGTTCCTCCCCCTCCTAAATCAAACAAAGACTCTCATGCCGGCGAAGGCATGATAGGGAAGACAAGCACTAAAACCACAAAGGCTACATCGAAAAAGGCCCGCACGGTTTCGAGTCAAAATTCAAATGAAGAACTTCTAGTCTCAGAAGTAAATGCCGTGTCAACAGACAAAGGCAAAGAACCCAAGCAACCGGGAGGCAAGAAGAAAAAGAAAGGGAAGAAGAAGAACCAGGAGGAGTCATCTCCTGAAAAATCTTCTGCAAACCCTTCTGGAGATAAGAAACCAAAAAGTCCATGCCTAATATATGACGAGGATCACTGGACTAGGGAATGTCTATATAAAGATGACCTTAGAAAATTCTTCAAAAGTTCAAAAACCTCGGCTGTATTAAATGATCCGTTTCCGAACCCAGGAACAAACCTGGTTGCTAGCGAAAATGCTTCCCCATCCCAAGTGCTTATGTTGTCGGTTTCAAAGTAACTGAATGATGCTCTCATATCAACAAGGAATAAAGATTACGGGAATCCACATATGTTAAACAACAAGGATACTGATCAACCTAGTAGTTCAATAACAACTTCGCCCGAAGTTGTGCCACCCATCATTCCTGAATTAATGATAAAACCGCCAAAGGGAGTAGTACACAAATCGACGTTTAATCCTCGTGCTAGAGCAACACAACACTATAATATAGTGGAGGATTTAGCCCAATCACCCTCCGCAATGTCAACTCTTGAGGTACTGCAAAATTGCCCCTCCCAAAAGCAGGCTTTATTATCAGCAATAGGTGGGATTGACCCAATGGATTCCAATCTTGTGTCTTTTAATCACAAAGGATACGACCCTCAGTTACCAGCTCAACTAGCTTTCCTCATTCAAGTGAAAGCCCTCAACAAAACTGTTCATAGAAAAATTATTGATGAGGGGGCATCCACATGTAGTATGTCGATGAGTTGCTAAAAAACTCTAGGATCTCCATCCTTGTCATGATCGTCAACGACATTAAAATCATTTGATGGATGAACATACACCTCGTATGGGATATTAAGTAACTTGCAAGTCGAACTGGGGGGAAACAGTAGAAATTGATGTTGAAGTTATCGATGAAAACCTCAATTACAACATCCTATTGGGAAGACCCTGGATATATGCCATGGCAGCCATTGTGTCGACCTACTTTAGGAAAATTTCATGTCCTTCCCAAGGAGGAATTACAATCATCGACCAACAAACTTTTCTCCCCAACAGTTCACAAGTTACGAGAAGCATTCCGATGATCCATGGAAGCCCTAATGTGCTTCAAAATATCAGAGTAGGCCTACTAAAAGACCCCACATCAATGGGAACTTTTACCCTACCACCTCCAACAAATTTGGTGGAAGTGGTTAACGTAGGAACCTGCAATATGATATCTTCCATTCAAAAGATGTCAGAAAACGATGTTAAAATGGATCATCTACAGGTATTGGCTCTAACCCCACTGGAAATATTATAGAAATCAATGTTTTCAGCATGGGAGGCAAACCCGTATCAATGCTCATCAAGCATTTGGATAGATAGGCCTAAGGAATATGGCACCCCTTCAGATCCTTGGTCACAAGTACACTCTACAAACGAAGGAATCATTCAATCGATGATGATTGACGGGGCACCATGGGAAGATTACCACCATCGTTCCCATCTTCTGAATTGGAAAGAAGATAATTCCAGCAACCTAGACCATCCTTCAGTATTTGACTTTCTGACGAATACTGTGAATACGGTGGATTCTGAGAGAAACCTATCCAATATTGAAGAGACTACCGCCATAAATATCTCAACCAAAATAGATGTTGTAGAGAATATTCATGTTGGAAAATCTTGTTCTTCTTCAAAACTGGAAATATATAGCGCTCTCTTTCACGATTTTAGAGATGTCTTTTCTTGGTCATAAGATGAAATGACAGGTATTGACTCGAGCATAGTTGAACATGAAATTAAGATGTATCCAGATGTCAAACTGGTACGACAATGGCTACAGCAGATGCACCCCAAGAAAGCCGTTGCCATCAAGGTGGAAGTTGAAAAACTCCTCCATGCTGGTTTTATTTACCCGGTTCCTCTAATCGATTGGGTATCGAATATTGTTCTTGTGATGAAGAAACAAGGAACGATTAGAGTATGTGTCGATTACAGGGATGTAAATCAACCTTGTCTGAAAGACAACTACCCTACACCCTTTATTGACCAGATAATTGACGAATGCACCAGATGTGAAATCTTTTCATTTATGGATGGATTTTCTTGGTATAATCAAATAAATATCCACCCATAGGACCAGTCAAAGACTGCATTTATTTGTCCGTGGGGCACATTCGCATATCGCAAGCTACCCTTTGGTTTAAAGAATGCAGGGGAAACTTTTTAGAGAGCAATGAACTATGCTTTCCATGACATCAAGAACATTGTTCAACCATATCTCAACGATCTTACAGATCATTCGCGAAAACGGACCAATTATCCGCAGCATTTGAGAGCGATTTTTCTACGATGCCGACACTACAAGATACGAATCAACCCCCAAAAATGCGTGTTTTGTGTCAATTCTGATCGTTTTCTTGGCTTCGTGGTCTCAAAGGACGGGATTCGTCTCGACCCATGTAAGGTTCAGGCAATCATTGATTTGCCTCCACCTTCAAACTTGCTTCAGATTCAGAAACTCCAAGGGAAAGCAAACTTCCTTAGGAGGTTCATTCCAAATTACGCCGAACTAGCTAAAGGTTATACTCGTCTATTGAAAAAAGAAGTACCCTTCATTTGGGATTAGGTCGCACAAGATTCCTTTGATGCTTTAAAGAAATCTTTAATAAAAGCGTCATTAATGTATGCTCCTGATTATAAAAAAGACTTTAACCTGTATCTGGCTGCAACAGATACTACCATAGCCATGATTTTAGTTCAAGAGGATAATGGAATTGAACATCCTATATATTATTTAAGCCGAAACTTAAATGATATGGAAATGAAATACTCCTACATTGAAAAGCTAGCCCTAGTAGCTGTTCAAGCGATACAGAGATTTCGACACTACGTCCTCTTTGGAAAAACTACCATTTTATCATATTGCAACCCCATGACTTATATATTGTCGTGACAGTTGCTGGGGGGAAAATATTCAAAATGGATAACACTTTTACAAGAGTTTGATATGGAATTCAAAAAATCCAAATCAAAGAAAGCCCTGGTATTTGTGGAATTACTATGTGATCTCCCATTGTCATTCAACGATGCAACATCCGAAGAAGCAATCGTGGATGAAAATTTGTTTATGATATCTTCAAGCAATCTGTGGTATGGAGATATAATCATCTATCTCTAGACACAAACATATAGGTCTAATACCTCACGCTACGAACAACGATGGATTCGATACCAAGCGAAAGACTACGTGATCGTCGGTGATACCCTTTACTGTCGCGGTATCGATACAGTTCTGCGGAGGTGCCTCACCCATGAGGAGGCCGAAAAAGTCCTGAATGATTTTCATTCAGGCACATGTGGGGGGCATCAATATGGTTATGCTACGGCGCAAAAAAAATTTGCGAGCAAGATACTTCTGGCCAACAATGTTCAAAGATTGCATAACCACAATTAGAAGTTGCCATGCTTGCCAAATTTTCGATAGCAAAACCAGAAGACCACCCGCATCACTGCAACCAGTAGTTGCTTTTGGGCTATTCACCAAATGGGGCATAGATTCATGACATGTAACCCCACGTCGGCGGGGGGGCATGGGTATATCATAGTCACGGTAGACTATTTTACCAAATGGGCTGAGGCAATGCCTACATTAAACAACAATGGCGAAACGACTGCCCTTTTCTTTTTTAATCACGTAGTCTCCAGATTCGGCGTTCCACAGGCCATAGTCATAGATCATGGATCAAATTTTTGCAATCACATGATGGTTGAGTTGGCTGCCAAATTAGGACTGTCCCACGACAGCTCTACTCCATACTATCCGCAAGCTAATAGACAGGTTGAGGCAATCAACAAAGTCCTGAAGTGCATGCTGCAAAGAATGATCGGAATCCATAAACGGAATTAGCACTTGATCTTGTACTCGGCCTTGTGGGCATACCAGACATCGGTAAGAAATGCAACCGGGTTTACACCTTTTCAACTTGTGTACGGTTTGGAAACAATCTTACCAGTTCAATGTGAAATCTCATCCCTCAAACTTGCAGTCGACCTTCTCCCTCGAACCTCAAAAGAAGAGGCTCGTTTCTTGGAATCAATCCAATTGGATAAAACCCATTGTGATGCAGCTTCAACTAATGAAGCTCATAAGAAATGAGTCAAAGCGCAGTTCGACAAAAATGTCAAACCTCGCGTCTTCTTAGAAGGTGACCTAGTCTTACTTTACGACCAGGAATCTGATAAGTTGGGAGCAGGGAAATTCAAATCATTATGGATGGGTCTCTATATTGTTAAGCATGTATTAGCAAAAGGAGCCTACAAATTGATGGACTATGACGGGATTCCACTGGCGCAACCTCGCAACGGGTTGTACCTCAAGCGTTACTATGCTTAATTCAACATAGTAATCCTTATGCTTTTGTTACATTTTTGTTTTCGCTAAGAGTAATTATTTTGGTTAGGTAATCTGCTTTTTTTCATTCATTGTAGATGATGAACCTATTGGAATAATTTGTTGGATATGCTGACAGAGTGAGTCGTAGTTCGCGGAACTTATCTTATGTAGCATGGGCCATTTTCGATCCCAACAGCAGGTTAGTAAGTTTCAGAGGGGTATGTATTGGTCAGTCGATGAAAAATATCACTGAATACAGTGCATTGATAGAACTCCTCTCTGATGCCATCACACATGGCATATGCCAACTTGTCGTTAGGCTAGACTCACAACTCGTCATTTTACAACTCACTGGTATCTATTCCGTACGGAATCCAGCCATCTATCGCATGTTCCTAAGAGTCAGGATTTTGGAAAGACAGTTTGGTTTCATTCAATATCAACATATTTCCAGAAGTTTAAACACATTGACAGACTCATTGGAAAATCAATATATGTAGCAGGATCATGTAACTTAACCAAAATAAAGCTCCGAAAATAAAAAATATTACATAACTATTTATAGTTTATACATAATGTTCTGTAACCAAGACAAAATCAGTCAAATGACCCAAAACTCGAAATTCTAGGGGGCACCCTAGTCTAATGATGCTAGTGATAATAAGTCACCACCTGTGCAATCATGCATAAAAGCCTTGTCCATCGACTCGGCACGCCAGTAGTATGTAATTGAAACCGCAAAGGCAGCTCATCGGTCCTCACATCCGGGATACCAAGAGTGAGATCCTCGACCTGATCCTATAGTGCTGAAAGAGTCTCGACCACGTCAAGGTCGCGAAGGATGGCCCTCCCCACAACCTCTCCTGCTGGAGTGGTTGCTGGTTCTCTGCGACGTACTGCCGGTCGAACTGGTCCAATATCTACATGAGAACATGAGTTTTGATTAGTCTTGGTCAAGAAAGCATAATAAAATTATAAGAACAATAAACAGAGATATGGTCAAAGGATTTACCATAGCACCCCACTGCTCGCTGGCCGGTAACACTAAATCCAGGTCACCCCGGAAATCCATGCCAGCATATGGAAACTTGGCGTAAACCTTCTCCTGACGATCAAACCACTCAAAGAAAGTATCAGAAAAAGAAATCTGAGGCTGGTCAGCATGTCGAGACATGAGGTCAACCCATCTCTGCATTCGTGGTTCAGTCGGTGGAGGTAGGCCAAGTGAGATGTACTGCGGCTGCATCAGTGGGATCTTCTCCAAAGCGAAAGCGATCAAAATAGAACCATAGCCGAAATTCTTGGATCTTCCACTTTTCACCTTGGTCAGTTGTTCTTTCATCATAGAGAGTACTGCATCACACCAGTTGAACACCTTCGGTTTAAGGCATTCCAAAGAATACTGCATGTAAGACCTATTAACTATGTGAATAGCATCACTACTAGCCAGTCTAGCAAAAGTGAACAGAATGGTCCTCAAGGGCTGGTCAGTGACATCTCGGGTATTGATCTTGCCTTTTGTACTCGGCTGAGATTCCTCTCTGTAGTGCCAACGAATATACTCCCTCACGGACTCACCCCCGCGGGCGAGACCTGATAATGAGAGAGGGGCACCATGCCTCGATAAACCTGTCAAAAAATAGATGTCCATGATAGTCAAGGGGATCAATTTGCCCCTAATCTGGAACACCTAGTTGGTAGGATCCCAGGCATTGAGGAAATATTGCAACAAGTTGATTTGTTGCCTCATGCTAGAGATGCAAAAAAAATTCAATAGGCCACAATTCCACAATGCAGTTATCGTGCCCAGATCATGTAAAGCAACCATTTCCTCTTCTTCATGCTCACATTCTCACCATGTAACAACCATTTTGCTCCGATGAATCTCTGAAAAACAAACAAGAGAAGAGTCAGGATCTTGAATGGGCAAAAAATAGGCAAAAATCTTTGAGAAAGCTGTGCAAAAAGTTTCCTCCTTGCGCCCATCGCACCCCAGCAGTGTACTAGGAGCGATGCATACTGACTAGTCAGTGAGACGGCTAGTATGCATCACACCTTTCGATTAAGGAAGGGTGCGATGGAGCCAAGGCAAGTTGTTCAAACCCTAGAGGCTCAACAAAGCAAGGAAATACACTCAGAATTCAAAAAGAAAAGAATGCAATTGAAGAGCACAAGTTTAGCTCCTACCTGGTCCAGACGGCATCAAGAATCATCCACAAAATCTCCCGGAATTAGCTAGTGAAAATCAGGGGGGAAAGCACCTCCAGAGCTCCAGCAAACCAAGTTCAAATGAAATGGTAAAATGAGAGGTAAAAGTCACTTTTAAATTACCATTCACGTAATTCAAGTAAGGTATTATTATTCTTAACTCATTTATCAAGCATATGTTCTCATTTCTAATCGGTTTGATGAAGCAATTGAACAGGTAGTACAATCTTTGAAAGAACAAAATGCTAATGGTGAATCAAGGAATCAATGACCATTATCATGAGCAGTTTTAATGCGGAATTCAAGCTCGTTAAAAAATAAACATAAGCAATGAGAAAATGTTTACCCTAGAGTTTAAGCTCATTAAAAAATGAACCAATTTTCCAGTAAATAACCATTCTGAATGCATTATCTTCAGCTTTTGAGCCTTGGTCGTATTCTCATCATCGCCTCCACTCTATTTTTAGCCGATCATTTTCCTCCATTTGATTGTTTACCCTTTTGAGGAACATCTGCCAAGAGTGATTCTATTAGCCATCCTTGTGACACTGCCGTGATTGGAAAATTCCAAACCTTACGTGGAATCAACTGCTACCCAAAATCATCACTCGTTCATTGAAAACGAGTCTCCTTTAAGCTCTTTTCAACTGACTCATAAAATATGAAAATATTGCCGAGCGATTAGCCTCTCCGGCTCGTTAAAGTCATCGGAAGTGCTACCCCTCCTTTAGATTTTAATATTTTTGGACTTGAGGGATTATTACACAAAAATATCGAGTGCTTGTCTTGTTTTGTCCTTTTCAGACTCTCTAAAATTGAAAAGGACCGAGTTATCTTTGTCGTTAAACTCGTTAAAACCGAATAGCGACAAACTCGTCCAAATGGACGAGAACGAGTTTAACTGTTGCTAGGATCGTTAAAATATAGCGACAGGTTCACCCAAAGGGTGAATTATAGAACAAGCATATGTTATCCTCCTCAAGATTGACAAAAATAAATAGGTACTGGTCAGCAATGACTGGGGAAAATTGGGAAGAAAACGTGAAAAAACTTTGTTGGTAGCAAGTCGCTCTTGAACATGTCACTTTCTCTCCGCATCCGAGTCGGGTTGGGTTGTTTCGTTCACTGGTCATATCACCATTGGTCCGTTACACCATCCATCTTTGGGATTAACGCTACCAATCCATCGTCAGTGTCACCAATATGTTCAAGAGAAGTCATTCAGAGAATTCGCCTATGTCTCACCCGCTACAATACATTCACGCTCCATTCTTTCATGACCACCACCCTGAACCCTGTATCATCAGATCGTTTTCACCTCCAAAATCATTTGCTTCGTTCCGTGTCATAGATGTGGGATTCATTAAGGCCCTCCTACGACGGGTCACTTCTTGTCGACATTAGCTCATTATCCAAGAAGTTGACCTAGGAATAACCCTTTCAGTATTTTGAAGCTTGCATGCCTCAATGGCAAGTTTCTCACTTTCGACAACAATTTTACATTAATGGCCTTCGACCGAGAGATTTTTGCATGGTGTTCTACACCAAGTCCTTTTTCACACCGCACGAATTGTATTGTAGTACCTTGAGGGTCATTGTCATTATTGATGATTCCTATCGCGCCTGTTAACAGCTTACATCATTGGCTGGTAATCAGCCGATGTCTTTCCATGTTCGACTCCAGAACATTTTTCACATGGACCGACTTGTAATCCGAGTGAAGATTGAACGAGTTTTGAAGACCCCAGATCTAGTTTCATCCATTCGGGCTACGATATATTAAGGAATATAAATACATCAAATGTACATCATTGCCAAACAAATGATCATCCAAATCAAAGGATGATTAGTCTGAATCATCAGTCTCCTACACATACGATTGTCTGTCCTATGTACAAGAAAATGAGTTTATAAAGCTGAGCATGGGAATGCCCGCCTCAGCTAGATCATGAAAAATATTATGAAGATAATGTATTGTATTGTATCTTATTACAAGTTGCCTCCCAGCTCGAAAAATCTTTGGATCCTCATGATAAAGCATTTCACCTGACATCAAAAGATTAACGACCTCATGCTTTAGGGGGCAACTGTTATAGAAATTTTTGGGCACTGCAACCCCAATCATAAATGTCCATAAACTGAGGGCTCCTAAGTCCCTAAAATTTTTGCTTCACTACCTAAAGGAACAAGGTCAGCTGATTACATCACCTCCCAGAAATTCTCCACTAAAAACTGCTGAGAAATGGTCAAAACTGGACCATACTGAATACCCAGTGCAGAAGGTGCGATGCATATCACCTTCCCAGTGTAAAGGGTGCGATGCATACTGGATGGCCCCTCTGTAGGGTGCGATGGGCGAGAATGGACAAATGGCAGAGACAATTTGCGAGGTGGAAGATAATAGAATCTTCCAGAAGCTTCCCCTTTGACACTTGCCTCTCTGTTTTCGACCAGGGATGAGTAAGAGATCA
>APFE031262714.1:71412-105543 GCA_000404065.3 Pinus taeda | reverse complement strand
AAGTGGCAAAGATCTATCAGGAAGGAGAGGAATCAAGTAAGGAACCAAGCACAAGACTAAGGTTGGTGTCCTTTGTTCCACTCTTATCTATTTTCATAAAGGAAAATGAAAGTAGTCTTTACTTGCTTATTTCTAAGATAGCTACCTGTCTTAATGGGAATAACAGCTTCGAGTGGACACTATTCCTGGTAACACTAAGATTTGGCCTTAAGCTTGCTTATGAGTTGGATATTGAATTTGCTGAGTGCTGAGATTGTTCTAGAGAGAACAAACATTGTAATTTCATCTTGATTTTCCAGATTAATGCAAAATAGATAGTGGGGTTTTCAGTTGTAGCTTTCCCCGGATATTTATTGTGTTATGTGCCTTTGATTCTATTCCTCTATTGATTATTGTTTGCTCGATGTTTGTGGGCTTCTGTTGCAAAGAGTAGAAGTAGATTCTTGTCTCTTGTTTTAGTAGATTACACGAGCTTGTGAAGCTACATGTTTTTCTACTCCTCCAAGGCCCAAAACACCTTCCAGGTATGTATAAAAAGAACATGTTGAGAGTCAAATTCTTGGAGATCAAAGGCTTAGTGTTCAGAGTAGGAGGAAATGTTTTGGCCGTTCAAGTTGTGTATATATTGCTCTACTATCTCAGGTTGAGCATGAAAATCTTAGCCAGGCAAGTGAGGACAAGTTCTGGGTGAGAGCTATGATTGAAGAACTTGACCAAATTGAGAAGAATGACACTTGGGAGCTTATTCCAAGACCCAAAGAGAAAAATTTCATAGGTACAAAAAGAGACTTCAAAAATAAGCTAAATGAGAAGTGCCAAGTAATTAGAAACAAGGCTCAATTAGATTTCAAAGGGTATGCCCAGATAGAGGGGATATATTTTTAGGAAACCTTTCCACTAGTAGATAGACTGGAAGATATCAAAATGTTTCTTTCCTTTTCCATTCATAAACACATCAAGGTATATTAGCTGGATGTGAAGTCAACATTCCTCAATGGATATCAGGAAGAAGGAGTTATTATTGAGTAGGAAGAAGGATTCACGCTCATCGAAAATGAAGGGTTTGTGTGCAAATTGAAAAAAGGATTTATATGGACTCAAATAGGCTCCCAAAGGTTGATATGCAAGACTAGATTGATACCTTCATAAAAAAGGCTTTAATAATGGTATTGTAGATAAAAACCTATACATAAAGTTTGAAGATGATCATCTACTAATTGTAGTGGTGTATGTGGATGACATAATCTTTGGTAGCGACCTGGAAAATTTGGGACATGAATTCATAAACTATATACAGACAAAGTAAGAGATGTCCATGACCGAAGAATTGTCTTTATTCTTAGGATTGCAAATTGCTTAGTAAAAAAATGGGGTATTTATCTCCCAATCCAAGTACCTATGAGAAACTCTGAAGAAGTTTGGGCTGGAATATTACAATCCAGTTAGCACGCCTATGGTTTGAGGATGAAAATTGAGCAAAGAAGATGAGGCACCACTTGTAAATTAGACTGAGTACAAATCAATGATAGGAAGATTGTTGTATCTCATAGCTTCGAGACTAGACATCATGCAAGAAGTGGGTCTTGTGGCTAGATTTCAAGCTTCCCCCCATGAAAGTCATGTCATCGTTGTCAAAAGGATTTTAAAATATCTTCAAGGAACAACTAATTATGGACTATGGTATGATAAAAGTAGAGAGTTTAAGTTTATGTCCTATATTGATGATGATTGGAAATGCAATATTGGTGATAGGAAGAGCACCTTTTGTGTGGCATTCTTTTGGGAAATTGCTTAGTGTCCCGGGTCAGCAAGAAACAAAACTCCATTTATTTATCAACAACTAAAGAAGAGTATATTTCAGTTCCCACTTGTTACTCGCAAATTATATGGATGAAGTATAACTTTAAGGACGTGAAGGTAGAATTTTTTGATATCATTCTAATCATGTGTGATAATACGAGTGCCATTTGTATCTATAATAATCCTATCATGCACTCAAAGACCAAGAACATCCCTATAAGGTTCCATTTCTTAAGAGAGTAGGTTGCAACTAGCGTTGTTCGACTTGAATATGTGGCCACTATAGACCAACATGCAGACATATTTACTAAGCCACTGGAAAGCGAAACCTTTGAATATCTCAGGAAGCATATAGGGGTTGTGACTCCTCCTCCCAAATGACTCAATTGTAATGTGTGTTGGCATCTGTTATCACTCAGATTTTCCTTTGAAGTTATTGGAAGAAGGAAAGGATTCGAGGTAACCACAAACCAATATTTTAAGTACAAAACCTAGCCAATATGTACTCAGAGAGGGCTCTCTCTTTATGATTTAGCTTTGTTTAAAAAGATTTTAGGCTAGTTATAAATATTCAAATGAGGTTGTTTTGTTTAAGAATGGTGGAGTTCTGAAACAAATGGACAAACTATGCTTTTAGGCCATTGGGATATGGAGTCAAATAGGGATAATTCACTGGAATAAGTCAAATTGCTGAGGTAGAATTTCAACAAGCAAAATAACAGAGTAAAAATGAACTTTGGGGCTCGAATGGATGGCGATTCTACTAAAAACTAGAAGGGCAATCAAGAATCCTCAAGTTAGGATTAGAAAGAGGAAAGGAAGATAGGTCAACCAACATAAGACAATTAAGAATCCTATACCAGGGACTTATAAGAAAAAAATCAGGGATAGAGGAGCAATTAAGAATTCCTTTATCTAAATAGTTTAGAAGAAAACATGTAAATGGTATATTGTTGATAGCAGAGAGCAATAATGCTAATTCTGATATACTTTGACTATTTTACCATTTAGATTTTAGATGCATGAAACATTGAACCATATAGAAAATACATAAAATCACAAGGATAGAATACTTATTTTCAATTAGACTGCACGAGAATCTGATGAAATGTCCTCAACTTTCATTCCTTTTCTAGAAAAATCTAGATTTGATTACAACAACTTTCTTAACTTTACAACATAGACTTATAGAGATGTTATAGAATCCACCCTCAACACTTCGGATGGAGAAGTATTTATACAAAAATTATACCAAAATATCTCCTAACTAATGATATTTATTCAAGGAAATACAAATATCTTTACAGCAATAGAGAGACAGATGGTCTAAAATATAGAGACAGATGGCAAACATATTTTTGCTGTCCCTTAATTTATTGAAGGAGCTGGAGGTTGAAACTTGATTTTGGCTCTCGTTGTTGCTCTGGTAATTGTGTGTTGGATCTTGATTGACTTTTCCCTACTGATACTCTTTCACCTGTTTCTGATACACTTTACCTATCCACCAACTTTCATCCTTTTTACCAAACTTTACTGTGGTAAATATTTCTATTTACCTTGCTGTTACCATAGTAATTTAAAGGATTTTTATCATGTTAGTCCACCATTCTTTCTTTGGTATATTCATCCTTGTCAATTTCCTATAAATTTCATCAGCCTCAGTATATTTCACAAAATTAGGCTGGACTGTGAATAAGTGCTTTACTTCATGTTCAATGAAGAAGAGGTTCTCTAAACCATTGTAAAGCAATTTTCCTGTGGGTAGTGCCTTTGCTGAGGATGAACTAGCTTGAATTTAAGCTTGCTGATGTAGTTTGTTGATGTAGTTTATCTGAACCATTAGCCTATCATTAATGATTAAAGGTCTTGGGAGTCCTTTACTCCTTAAGATGTCAAACTTTCTCATGAACTCATCTATGTCTTCCTGCATTAAGTTCCTTTTTGTCATAACTTTCTTCAGTTCGAGGATAGTAGCAGTCTTATCCTCAATGTTTAGTTGCTCCAACTGTTGCCTGTTTTTACTGTTTAGAAAATTTATTAACTGGACTACCTCTTCACGTTTTCTACCCAATTCTTCTCTGGTCTTCTGAATTGCCTCAATAGCAACCTTAACCAAATCAATTTGTTCAAAATAATTTGAATGGATGACCAAATATCGTTGATGGAATCAATGATATTGGTCCACAATATTTTCCTGATCTCTGCTAAAGGCCTATCAAATGTCATGTCCTTTTCTAATGCCTTGATTTGTTCAGCCATGCCTTTGTTTTTTCTTTTCTCCTCTGCATAATTGATCATTGAAAGATCATACTTTTGCTCCAAGGTGGTAAATTTCTCTTTTACCTTCTGTAGCTTTGTTACTTGGAGCTTCATTTCTTCCATTGACTTAATTAAGTCCCATGTGCTCTGTGTTGATGTACCTACCTGTGTTGTACCTATTGCTTCCATTAGTGTGGCTGTTGCCAAAGGAATGCTTAGTGCTAAAACAATTGCCATAGTGGAAGGGACTACTATGGAAACTATTGGCACTATAGTTTGAGGCTGGGAGGTTGATTCACTTTGCCCTGACTGCAACGCTTTCTCTAATTGCTGCTCAGTTTCCTTTAATTGCTCATTTAACTTAAGGACCAAGTCCATAAGTTCCTCATCATTCTTTTTCTCAATAACCTCAGTAGTTTGAGGGTGTATGAGGGGTGGCAATTTTAGTTGTTCTCTAAGTGCAACTATATCTTCATTTTTCTTCTTGATTAAGCTTTCTGTTGCCTTAACATCCTTTGGGTCATGACCCAACTCAATTACTAGTTCCTCCAATGATTTTATTCTATTATCTTTAGCTTGTGATGAGGCTTTTTCTAGTTGCAATTGGGATGTAGTGTTTCTCAATGAATTTTTCAATCTATGAGCCATCTTTTCTTTGCTGGTCAGTGTTGAATAGACCACCTCACCCGTTTGCTTGTGTAGTTCAATCTGGTCGATAGGGTGGATGTCTTTAGCCAAAACTTCAAAATCCGTTTTCAGATAATCTACCAAGGATTTTTGCTGCTGCACTGTGGGCTTCAGGAAACTCATTCGCATTTTACCCTCTTTGATGCCAAAGGCTTACATCTGTCTGGTTTGGTTTGTGGGGGCCATCTTCAAGTACTGAGCATATGCTTGTGCGTTAAGCTGCTCATTCTTTGTCTTGATCTTCTTAAACTTCCCCTTTATATCTATAATCTTCTCAGAAGAAGACCTGAAGGATGAAACCTCTGTGCTGGGTTGTCTTTCTAGCACTTGCCTCTGTGAACTTGAGGTTGTCCCACCTGTTGGGAATGTTTGTAAACTATTTGTCGCTTCCTTCCTCATGCTCTCTGTAGTCTCCCCAATGAATTCCTCCTTTGAATATGGATTCAACCTTTGCCTCTTAGCAAAGGGTTGATCTGTGGGTCTGCTAGAAGGGGTAGCTACTTCCCTTTCTCTTTTCAACTTTCTTTCCTCATTTAGAGGAGTCTGTAGTACTGGAGGATCACCCATGTTTTTTTGAGCTAGTAGTGGCTCTGGTGGAGTCAATTCTTCCAAGATTTCAAGTTGCTTTGATTCCTTTGGTTGCTTTTCTATTTTTGGTTGTTCTGATGTAGGGGCACTTGTTTCCTTAGTTTTCCTCTGTGAAGGCTCTGCTGTGGGAGCACTATGTTCCAATGTCGGCCTTTGGGAAGACTCTGCAGGTACATGTACGAAGGAGTCCAGGTCAAGTCTCTTCTTCAAATCTATCATCACATTTTCAACTTCCACCTCATCACTATCTTGTTTTATCAATGTCCCTTCCCTCCATTCATTTAAATTAGCATATTGTTCTACTTCAAGAATTATGTGATGAATGTAGGGTGACAACTTGTGTTTCATCCTTCTATCACAGATGAAACTGTGAGGATCATATGGCTAGATAAAACTCTTTTTCAACCTCATTCTCTCAAGGATTTCTTCTGCTTCTTCCCCTGCTTTCCTATTGTTGCACACAAATGGGCCTAAGTGGTCTTTGATCCTTAGTTGGGCTTTCTTTTTTTCTTTCATGAACTGGATTTGATCAGAGTTGATTATTTTCCTGCAATACTCCAGGGCAAATAATCTCATGGGGGCATACTTGGGCAATTTGAATGGAGGCAGTTCACACCCATAGACTCTGATCTTAGTGTGATTTTGGTACAAGTACCAGTCACGTATCCTATACTACTTTGACAACTGAAGGATTCTTTTGATGTCATCACTGATTCTAGGAGGGGGACATCCTATCAACATGGTAGTTACAGGATGGACAAATTGATCAATGAAATCTATATATGAATAGGGAGAAGAGGGTGAGTAGTGAAAAATAGAGGTCCAGAAAATGACTGACCTGGGGTTCCCTTTGGTATCAAGCTTATGCATAGAGAAGGGGAATTTGTCAGTTTGGTAGTAAAGGAAGAGGTGATACAGAACTGTAGAATATCTGAACACTCTCTCATTCTTTAGCCTCATGAATTGGTCATGCATTTTGTCAGCTATGAATGTAGCATAGTCATATTTGGCAGCAAGAGGCTGACCAGGGGTGAAGATAATCATGTAGGCAAAGGTCAGTTCATCTACATACTCATCAGTTGTAAAACCTAGAATGCAAGAAATCATGGAGATAATGTCCCTACCCAGGCCAGTGTAAGCACATGTCATGTAAGGAGGGGGGTCTTTTGTTATGTATCTTTCTTCCATGAGGATCTGACAAACTCGAGGGATCTTTGAGCTCGATAGTTTTGAGGATTTCTCAAGTAAATCAGTAAAGGATAGAGGGGCAAGGTCTTGGATAGGTTGCAGTTGCAACATGTTATTGATAGATTTTGCTATAATAGTGAAAAGGATTTGCTGGTTGGGGGACATCACAACTCTTAGATTAGGATTATAGTTTGCATGGCATTTATGGACAATCTCTGGAAGATATGAACAATGGGAAATTGGTATTTAGGGAGGTTTGATTCCCAAAGAACAATTTTATTAGTATTATTTAGATAATTGTCCTGGTATTTGTAGTATAGTTTTAGGGGGGATTGATTAAATGTAAGGTCTTTAATTTGGAAGTCTTTATCAACCAAGGGAAGGTGGTCTAAGTATTTATGGGGAGCATTGACTGGAGCGACGTTTAGGGCAACTGGGGTTTCCATCCCTGGTTCTTGTGTGTTCAGGGAAGAAAATGGGATTCTCAAAGAAATTGTTTAAAACAGAGGTTCCTGGGAAGTTTTGGACTAAGCGTAGCAACTCAATTATACTGAAAACTTTGGGTTTTAAAGCAATTTCAAAGGAATTTCAGTATACAACAGGGTTTCTGGGAGAAAATCTAGTAAATACCTATTCACAGGCAACTAGCTATGATGTTCACGTTCACAGGATGCACACAATGGACTGTAGCAACGTTGAAAGGTAGCATTCAAGGTAGTTGACAATTTGGGGATGAACTAGTTGATTTTGGACGTACTGCGTGCATGCATGGAATTGTTTTGGATAAAGGACGAATAATAGATTACACTTGTTTTTTTTATGCAAAGTCAATATTTTGGTTGGTTAGCGACAAGGACAGATGGCGTCAACTTGATGTTGTGACGTTTTCTCATTTATGGGAGGTGGTAAGTAGGTTTCATCACACCGCTTATGGGAGATTGGTGTTATTGAGGGAGGGCCGCACGATTCCATTCATCAATTGACACGTAGCATTGGCGATTTTTGGCAAACCGCTCAGATCATGCATTTAACGTTCGATCAAAGGGTCCATGCAATATGAGCGATAACCGTCAGATCTGAGAGATCTGATCTGATGGTGGTTGGGGATGGGAAGTGACTGATGGTTAATGGAGGGGGCCCGGCGTAAATAAAAGGCTTTTAATTACATCGGGGGCAATGTGATTGGTCAAAAAGTTATTAATTAATCTTGATGATTAATTAATCATTTATTTTAGTGTGGCGAGGGTCGAGGTTCTTAATTAGTCACGGGTTGACTAATTAATCCCATTTATCGAACGTTATTAGGTTATTTTGCAACCGCGGGGTGGGATATATATTTATTGGGATTTTAATAATAATACAGGTAAGGGGTATTTTTTTTTAGGAAAATAAATAATAATACTAATTAGCAGTTAATATGACTTTGTAGGATATGAATATGCGCTATTTAAAATGTTTCCGAAAGCATTCCATCATACAACATTGATGACTTAGGCTAATATGAGGGTTTTGAGACATAAAAATGTTTTAATTTCCCTAAGTAAAATAGGGAAAATTTTATCAAGGGAATGAATGATTTTATGGAGGGGTAAATGTTGATGAAGGAGATTTAAGTACTTTAGTTATTTCAAATTATTGGGCCAAGGGTTCGGTCCCTCCAAAAGTCAGAGAAATGCTCTGAGCCCCTCTAACTTGTTATAGATACCTTAGCACTTATGGGAAATTAGCGAATTTTAAGGAAAGATGGAGTAAGGAAGTTAATTAATTTGACTTTGTTTCCTTGATGTGCTGTCTTCAATGTGAGTTATGCTTTGTCCAAGTGATGAAAGAAAAATATTTAAGCATTGAAATTAACTATTCACCACACATTTATTCTGCAACCATCATCTACTTACCCTACCTACTTTATCCTAGCGTTTTCACTCCTTTATTAGGGTGAACTTAGACTGCCAAACCATTTTCAAACTTTCTTTCCTTTTACATAATTACATCTATCTAAATCTAACCTTATTACATCCAAGGGCTCAAATTAAACTGTTGAGATCCTTTTATTCACTCTACCTATCTACTTATCTGCCAAGATTAAATAGTTTGGTTAGATCTTTATCCTCTATATCTAAAAACATGAAATTTAAAACATGGAATAACCAATATTAAGCTATTTGGTTACCATGGCTTGTGGCATAGGTGACAAGTTGCACACAATCTTTATTATGCATAAAGTAAATAGTAGTGGCATTTGGGTTTGCACACTTTCATGGTCTTTTCTTTTTGTTGGGGTTCATTTTCTTTCATTTGTTTTGATCTTTTCTTTATTCTTTTTACCCTTTGATTTTTATTTTAGGGTATACCCTCTTTAAATTTTTTAAATTTTATATTTTTTCACAAATATGGAAACCATTTGCAACAAGCAAAGGTATGAACATATTTCAGAGTTAAACCATGTCAATCATGATATATGACATCTATTGGTATAGGTGCATAACAACATCTACTCAACATCTGTGACCAATTGAAGAGTAGGCTGTAGTGGTTTAGGGGGGATTTTCAAGATCATAATTTGCTATTGATGCCAAAGGGGGATAATTTTATTGGTGCATCAGAGAAGAAAAACAATGAAGAAGATCATGCTTGGTTTCAGGGGGAGGTTATGTTGTTTCCATCAATGCCAAAGGAGGAGATTGTTGGAAAATTGACATTGTCTGATTGATTGGTGGCACTTGGTATGTTGGTATTGATGTCAACCATACTAGCATTGAGGTGAAAGGAATGGTAGAGAGTTTGCAACCATGTTTTAGGTAGAAAATGGGCTCAAGGACAACATCAGAACTTATCCACTGGAAATCGATTTGAAAATTGTTTCCAATGATATGTGGAAGTCCATAAATGGATATTGGGATCAAAAGTTATTTATAGCCAAAGTAAGGATCTTGAAGTCCTTAGAAGTAGGCCAAATTTTAGAACAAAGGAAGCAGGCTGAATATTAGAACCTCGAATTTTGGAGCTTCGAAACTTCAGAGGGTCGTAGGGTCGGAGTCTCGGAACCTTGGAGGATCAAAATTTTTGGATGTTGGAAGGTCATAATTTTGGGAAGTCGGAAGGTTGGAACATTAGAACCTCAGATGTTTATTTAAAAAGGAACCCAAAGATAACATGTAACTAGGGACGCAGGCTGAATTTTAGACCCCAAACTTTGGAACCTCGAAACTAGGGAAGGTAGGAATATCAGAGCCTAGAAATTTCAGAACTTCAGAATTTTAGAATTTTGTAACTTTTTACAGATTGAATTCTTTGAAAATCATTGAGGCTTTTGGGTAATGGGGATTTACGAAGGAAATAATTTTCAAAACTAAGAATTGAGGAACCCTTTCTCTCTCCTCAGACAAGACACATGGCAGCAGTTGATTCGCTCTTAGGAGCTGACGGTGGCAGATTAAATGGCTGCATGGCAGACACATGGTAGTTAGTTTCAACATTTTTGAGTGGCATAATGGAGAAAATCCTGGTGACACGTGTCACCACTAAGGATACACCATATGGGGTTGATGACATGAGCATGGTGTAACCCTAGAAGTATGTCAAATATTTCATAACGCCTCTATAATTACATTTTTGAGAAAGCTCCGATACATGGAGCTTCCTATGTTATTGGAACATAGATGTGGAGCCCAATAATCCAAGGGTGTAGATCAAGGCTTAGCACCTAAGTGCTATGGATACACCATGTGGGAAGTTATTTAAGAGGTGAGTGTCTTTGTAACTCCTCTCTAATTGAAATTTGAGAAAGCTACAATAGAGTGAGATTTCAATGTTGTTGGCACTTGATCATGGGGCCCAAAGAACCAAGGCCATAGAGCAAGAACACAAGGAGATAGTCCCCTAACAAGATCTTGAAGGGCTTAGCACCTAAGTGCTATTCCGCAGTTCAAAACACCTGGTTCTATGGTGGAAAAACTATAAGAGGGGAAGAAAAAGGGGGTAAAGCCAATATCAAATCTTGTGATTTCGTAACGTCCTGCATTAAAAAGGTTATGGTATGTGGGGCTCTGAGATTGCAACACAGAGGTGTATGAAGCCACATGTCAAAGCACTCGGTCCTATGGTGGAAAAACAATAGGAGGCGAAGTAAAAGGGGCTAAAGGCCAATATCGAAATCTTGTGATTTTGTAACATCTCACCTCAATAAAGTTACGATATGTGGGGCTAAGAAATTGTAGCACAAAGGTGTATGAAGGATGAATGAATTGGAAGCTAAGAGTAAATGTGTACAGAAGAGTTAGTAGATGGAGTAATGGAGACTATAGAGATCGCTGAGTCAAGGCAAAAAGGACCAAGATTGTGCAAGATGCTTTAAAGGGGAATGTCTTGAGTTGAAGTAATCCACCTCTAATCTCTCATGCACACTTCATTGAATTAAATGAAGAATAGAGCCTAAGGGACTGGAGGTCTGATCACAGTTCAAAGAATCCATGATGAAGTTAATTTTAATCTCTTTGAGCAATTAATAAGCATGGAAGAACCTCTTGGAAGTATAGATTGACTAATATTGAGTTCTAAACATGGTGAATCACATAGTGACCCATTCTCCGAATTGATTATGCTGCATCCATAGTTGGTGAGTGAATGAAGCCCATTCTTCAATTTATTGTTGCAATGGAAAAATTTGAGGAAAGAGACACAACAATAGGATGGGGAAGCCCTCTAATAGTGTGAATGGTAGAGTGATGGATCACAAAGATCGCATCATTCAATGGCTCTAAAGAGGGAGAAGAAGAAGTCAGAGTATTGGAATTTAAAGGGGAACTAATGAATGATCTTGATAAGTTAAAGAAGGAAAGGAGAAAGAAAAAGTAGCTAAAAGTACAACTACAACATGCTGAAGAAGGTATGTATAACTCTGACAATGAAGAGTTTGTTTATAAAAAAAAAAACTTGAAGAAGCCATTAAAAGAAAAGATAGTTTAGCCCTTGTACTAGAAGAAAAACAAGGAACATGTGAGAAACTAGAAGAAGGGAACAAGCATTTACAATAAGAGATGTTCAAGGTAAAGAAGGAAATCATCTAAAAAACATGCAAATATGAAATTCTATCCTTGAAAATCAAATTAGAAGAAGCTAAACGAAAGGAATAAGTTCTTCAAGGTTTGATCCATGAATGGGAAAATAAATTTTAGAGTCTCGAGACAAAGGTTGTCTCTCTGAGAATTAATCTTGAGAAACTGAAGACCAATAAAGGTATAAATGAAAATTTTGCAAAAGGAGCAAGAAATCTAAATCAAATTCTAAGTTGTCAAAGGTCTTCAGGAAATAAAACTAGCCTGGGATACTCCAGACCATAGGTATCTTCTGTGGGATAGATGAAATTTAGGTTTGCAAGATTTGAGGAACCTTAGAGGTATGCAAAAATGTAACAAGAAAGAATCAATGAAGACAAAAAGGTAGCAATCTAGAGAGGAGACCATAATTGGAATAATAACTCCATCTACACCAAGGAACTACACCAGTGGAGAATGAATAAATCATCTAGACAACAAAGGTACCTTCATACAAAAACTCATGAACTTTCCAACTTCAGGTACCCTCATTTATGTTATGGTCATTGTCATAATTGTAACATCTTTGGACATAAGGCTATTGATTGGAGAAGGATCAAAGTTGAAAGAGATGAAAATTTTAGATACAATAAGTTTTAGAATTTTAAATCACAAAAACCTACTCTCAAAAATTGAAATGTGCTCTCTCCCCTAATGAGTGATGTTGAATGTTTCAAATGAAATAATTTTGGGCATAAGGCAAGTGAGTGCAAAAGCAGGTTTGAGTACCCATCTAAGTCTTAGAATACTTGGCAGCCAATTTTTTGAAAAGATAAAAAGAATTGGAAATGAAAATATGGAAAGAGCATGGAATGTCAACTTTCTCTATCAACACATAATCAAGAAAACAAATGGTATGTGGATAGTGGTTGTTCTAAGCATATAACTGGGGATAAGAGAAGTTTCTGTTGCTAAAATAAAAGTATAGAGGGAACAATGTCACTTTCGCCAACAATGCCCCAACAAGAATTAAGGGTAAGGGCATAGTCAGTCTTGATGAAAAGACTAAATCCAAAAATGTGCTGTTTGTAGAAGGTATCAAGCATGACTTTCACTATATGATGGATGAAGTAGATATACCTCACATCTTTTGGGGGGAAGAAACACAAGCAATAGGGTACCTATAAAAAAAAAACATAACTCAGGCCTGATAGTGATAAAAGTCCCAATGAGTTGTGGAAGTGAAGACCCGCATCATTTAAACACAACAAGGTGTTTGGGAGTAAAATAATTTATCAATAGGAATGATAAAAACCTTGGAAAGTTTGATTCACGTGCCGATGAGGGTATATTACTCAGGTACTTTGCTCGAAGTAAAGGATACAAGCATTACAATAAACAAAAAAAGAGGGTTTAGGATTGCATTGATGTAGTAGTAGATGAAATAACTTCACAACCTAAGTCCTCCAAAGGAAATGTGAAATCAGATGGAGAAGACAATTCAAACATTAGGCACTTAGATAAAGATGAAATAAATTCAGATAATGAAGAGATGGAAATGAGCACAACTCCAAGGCCCAAAACACCTTCCATGTATATATAGAAAGAACATTCTGAGAGTCAAATGATTGGAGATCAAAGACTTGGTTTCAGACTAGGAGGAAATTGGTTAGCATTTCAAGTTGTTTAAATATTGCGTTGCTATCTCAAGTTGAGCCTAAAAATATCAACTAGGCAAGTGAGGACACGTTATGGGTGAGAGTTATGAATGAAGAGCTTGACCAAATTGAGAAGAGTAAACTTGGGAGCTTATTCCAAGACCCAAAGAGAAAAATATCATAGGTACAAAATGGGTCTTAAGAAATAAGCTAAATTAGGAGGGTTGAGTAATTAGGAATAAGGCTTGATTAGTTTGCAAAGGGTATGCTGAGATAGAGGGGATATATTTTGAGGAAACATTTGCACCAGTAGCTAGAATGGAAGCTATCAGAATGTTTCTTGCCTTTCCCATTCATAAAAAATTAAGTTATATTATATGGATGTGAAGTCGTGTTGCAGCCTCAGAATTCTGCTGCCAAAACATGGGGGATAACCACCCGGTCTGGACCTTAAGACAACTCCTTTTCTGTTTAAAGTGATGGCTCTGACTGGGGGTAATGGGACCAGTTTCCCAATGTGGGTTTTAAGATGAGAGTGGGTGGTTCATGGGTGTTTTGAAATATAATAATGATAATATAAGTGACCTATTCTATAATGCAATTTCTCTAACTAACTTACTCTAATATAAACCTCGGTGTTCCTGTGTGGTATGCGATCTACAAAGATATCTGTTTAACATCTGATAATAAAGATTGAACACAACTAAACAAATATGATAATGTAAAAGATAATACCTTTGAATAAATAGTTAGTCAAAGGAATTTATAAAATATATCACATATATGATGAGTTATATATGAAAATCACAAATTCAGTTAGGCATCATACAAAAGTGCAATTAACGCTTAAAAAAAAAAATAAATTTCACATATAATTCATGAAATTAAATTTTTGTCGCTAAAAGTGCATCAACAAAGGAAAGTAGTCTGATATCTAAAAGAACGATCATGTTCCATAATTTCACCAAAGAATTCACAAACTTACAACAGTGCATTCTTTGCAAATGTTTTTGATAAAATTTTGGACCCTTCTCTAAATGCATGAGAAGGGTATAAATACTATTCTAACTAAAGTGAAAAAATAGATTATACAAAATCTGAGGAGGTTTCAAACAACCTTCCTCCTATTTTGTGTAGTGTTATTTTCCGGAGTCATTACATTCATGATTTTATTGTATCAACATTTCGAAGGCTTGAGCATGGAAATGCACAACAGCCATTAGATTTGGCCGATCAATGACCCAGATCTAAGCGGCTAATCACAATTGGTCGAGTAGAAAGGACAACTTAAAGTTGGGCGCAAGACACTGTCGATCAACGATCGCTGATGATTGGATCGGCGGGTCGCATCGGCGAGGTATCGACGATTTAAGTAAAGGCCCGAGCATGAGCGATTAGCGATTGTGATTGGATCGCATCGCTATATCATATCAACACTATACCATGAGGCAGGGCCTATGCATAGGCATATGTGCAACCCAATGAGCCAGACCTGATGATTATATACAACATATTTGATAATATTTTAGGTTTGCAGGTAGGCCAGTTTCAATACATTGTAATGTATTACGTTATATAACGAAATACAAAGGGGAATTGCGCAATGCCGATAGTGATGAAGCCTAGACCCAAAAGAGTCTAGGAAGTGAAAAATATAATTTTTGAAGTCCGCCAAAGTCCATTTTTTAATAATTTTCTATGTTTTGGTGCATTTTTGAAACATAAAGAAATCGCAAAACAGGCATGATTTTAGGTAGGCCGTGGGTGGTAAGTGGTTTAGGTCGAGCTCCCCCCAATGCCATACAGTGGCTGCCACGTGTCCAAGATGAGGAGAGAGAAAACCACCCTCATTGGGTGGTTAACTCCAGTACAAAAGAGGCGTTCGAAATGGATCACCACCATTGGATCTAGGACTCCCAGATCAACGATGGAGATGTGTTATCATTGCAAGGGTGGACCCGAGAGGAGAATAAGTCATATCTAAGGATTTCTTAAGTCCAAAAAGGACAGAGATGGGTAGGATTTTCACAATGTTCCTGTGTTTTTCTGCGTTTAACAGAAAAATAGTCATTCTAAATATTTAAAGGGAAAACAGAGGCCCGATAGCCCTTCCATCGTAACATAGCTCACCCTAAACAAAAAATGTCATGGAGCACGTGTAGCTAGCCCAAAATAGAATCCTCCATAAGGCATCAACAACGCAACTTATCTGAAACCAACAAACATTATGGGGCATCTCTGGCACGAGAAAGCTCCCAGACAACGCAACATATCTGAATGTGCTTATTCTTCTATTAGAAGAAGAAACCACCGAGACATGCTTGCCTAGTCAGAGATCAAACAATTAAACAAGACAGAGGGATAGATTAAGACCTCTCAAGCCTTAGAAGGCTCATCATCATTGTAAAGAGCTATAATAGCTGAAAGCAAAATGTAATAAGGTTCAACTTCTGGAGATTGTTCCTCCTTTATTCCTTCAAGCTTCTCATCTTCATTCTAGAAATATATGCTTCTTTTGCTATTATATGTTCAATGTCCATTTTATTTGCTGTTCTATGCTTGCACTTGAATAGGTTATTCAAGTTTTCTACTGTGTCTAATGCCAGATAATTGTCATCTTATCTCTACATTGATAAATTAGATTTGCAAGTCTCATTTACTTCCTGTAGCTGGCCATTCATATGTTTTTATGTATGCAATCTGCTCGTACAGTTGGTATTCTCCATCTATCCATTAAATCTATAAATTATTGAGCATAAGTGGTCTAGAGCCTTGTATTATTGAGGGTGTTCATGCATGTCTTGAGGGAGAATAGAGCTGAAAATTATTTGACTTTATCCAAACCATCATCCATTCCAATAGTTCCGAGAACAATATTGAAGATTATATGTTACTAGGCATCTCTGAGCTGCAACCTAGGAGAGTTTCCTCGAGTGATAAAATAATTGGCATTATTGCCAGGGAGAGGAAACTGAAGCTCAGCTTCCCTGGGAAATGACATAGATCTAGCTTTTATGATAGACAAATTCTGGGTACTTTTTTTGGTTGTAATCATCTATCTGGCAACTCTACTGGAGGCCAAACCTCTTGGCGACTCCACTTCATAGTTCTGGCTCAGTTTGTGAGGCATACTTGGAGAAATCCTTAGAAATCACAAGCTAATCCAGTTTCTGACCCTGAAAAAATCATCAAAGAAAGAAAAGCTTTAAAGAAAGGAGCATCAGGTTCATGTAAACCTAAACAATCTTCTATATCTCTTCAAGAAAGGCCTATAATAGAACAAATACATGTCGAGAGTATAGCATCTAATACTAGTAGTGAATAAAAACTCTCAGATATTCATAAAGCTCCTTATTCTTTAGGTTCTCCTTTTGCTTTAAGACCAAAGGAAACCTCACCTCCTATCCATCATACTTCTTTAGTCTTGTCAGTCACTCCTCAACCCTCCATGATTCAGATTTCTGGTACTATTTTAGCCACCACAGCTATGTTAAGTCCACAAGAACCTACCAAAATGGAAAGAATCATAGCTGCTAGGTATGGACCTCTAATACTACCCATTCCTTTGAATGCCATGCCTACTGGAGAATATCGGAAATATAGGCCTAAGTTCACTAGGACTGAAGGTTTTACTGCTGAAGAACATCTTGAGTCATTCTGTAGCTAAGTTGATAACTTGGACATTAGTGAAGATGATGTGTGGATGAGAGTCTTTGTCCAAAGCCTTGATGGAGAGGCTAGAAAATGGTTCAGAGAATTAACCCCAAGATCTATAGTAGACATTGAAGCTTTAGATGATGCATTCCTAAAGCATTGGGGGGATAAGAAGGATCTCCTCTACTACCACACTTAGTTTGGGAATTTGAAGAGGGAAAATGGTGAGTTGCTATCTGATTTTAATAGGAGGTTTAAACATATGTACAACAAGATACCAGCTGAAGTAAAACCCACTACTACCTCTGCTAAACTCACCTATACCATAGCTTTTGATTCTAACTTCTACATGAGGTAGAGGTGACATGATTCTTTGGCTAACATGCAGGATGCAACCTTGGAAGTGGAATCAAACAATATGGCCGCGTAAAAGCTCAAGGGAAATGTTGATAGAAGAAGACAGAGGGGCGAGTCTTCATCATCATCTGATCCTAAGATAGATAAAATGACCAAAATGATAGAGTCATTAGCCTCTGAAATCTCCAAATTAAAAATTGAGCAGTACCCTGGGAAAGGAAGAGTGCCTAATACCTCTACTCCTAGAAATCCAAATCCAAATGCATATAAAAGAACTAATGAGTAGTTGTAAATTTTGCAAAGAAGCAAAGATGCCAATGAAGACCAAAGTGTGAAGACCGCTTTACAAAATGTAGTCACGGAAGAAGAGCAGTTTGAAGAAGATGATGAGATCCATTGTCTGGAAGACAAAGGAAATTCCTCCTTTTTAACCTCATCCACCTATGAAGAGTCATTATTTAATGACCAAATTAACCAAGATTGGGATGGTGACGCTGTTCTACAAACTGAAGACCAGTAAAGATATAATCTGAGGTCAAAGATGAATAATTCCAAGGAAACCCCTATTCAAAGAGCTGATGTCCCTACAATACAAAAAGCTAATAAGCAAAGCGACCAACAGTTGATATTATCATCCTTAAAGCTCCAGCTCAGGAGGTAAAAGGTCTTGACAAGTCTCCTTC
Organism: Pinus taeda; assembly: GCA_000404065.3. NCBI lineage: Eukaryota > Viridiplantae > Streptophyta > Pinopsida > Pinales > Pinaceae > Pinus > Pinus taeda. The sequence continues at coordinate 87,636 of APFE031262714.1, read as the reverse complement.
TCCTTTCAATTTTCAATAAAAAATTCAGAAGCTAAGAATACCTATGCCTTTGATTGAACTAGTGAAGAATGAGTCCTTCAAAAGATCCATCCTCGAGGATCTTGAACCTAAAGCCATCCAAGCCTCCACTGAATATGTAAATTTGCAAGATGACAAGCCAACTATTATTCTCATCCCAATGATTGAAAAATGTGAAGACAGCTCCCCATCATTCCATGTCTCTTTGCCTATTCATGATAAAATCCTTCACAATTTCCTTCTGGACACTGGAGCCAGCCATATTCTAATGCCCAAGGTTGTCATGGATGGGTTGGGTCTGGACATCACCAAGCGTTATAATGACCTATTTTCTTTTGACTCTAGAAAAATGAAATGCTTGGGGTTAATCAAGGACCTAGCCATCACTTTGTCTCAGCTACCTATGAAAAGCATGATGATGGATATTGTGGTAGAAGATGGACCCCCCAAGTTTGGCATGTTACTTTCCAGAGGTTGGATCAAGAGATTAGGTGAATCATTACAAAATGATCTATCTTATGCTACTATCCCAGTTTTCAGAGGTGAGAGCAAGAGTTTATACAGAGAGGTGCAGTTGGCTTATATCATCAACGATGAAAATAACCCTACTAATCATCCCATCTATGCTGTTGACACTGATTTTGGAGCGTGTATTCTTCATATTGAAGAATCCAAGTTGGCCTCCACGCAACTTAAAAAAACAAGTTTGCTAAAACGTTGAGGAAGAAGGAACACAGATTTGGGACATGTTCTTTGATGGAGCTTGCTCTAAGGAAGTTGTTGAGGCAGGTGTAGTCCTTGTGTCCCCCACATAGGAATACATTCATTTATCTTTCAAATTAACCTTTCAGGTCACAAACAACATAGCAGAGTACGAAGCTTTGATTCTTGGCTTAAGCGCTACTAAAAAAATGGGCATCAAAGGCATGAAAGTGTTTGGAGATGCAAACCTCATTATTTAGTAGGTAAATAAAACTTTCCAAGCTAAGCAACCAAGGATGAAAGCATATAAATATGAGGTTTGGAGGCTCAAGGACACTTTTAATAATTTTACCATTTCTTACATTCCAAGAATGAAGAATTATCTTATCGACTCCCTTGCTGTGTCTGCTAGCATGTTTATTCCTCCTTTGCCTCCTAAATTGACATATGAAGTTCAGGTTAAATATAGATCGTCTCTGCCTGACAATGTCAAATACTAGAAATTTTTTGAAGACGATGATGAAATTAACAAGTTTTTGCAAGTCGTTAGGGAATTTTCTGAAGCGCACATTGACCAAGAAAATGAAACCATGGAAGAATGTGGCTAGTCCAAGCTAAAAAACGAGATTGGTTGAGGAAGCATTGTCATCTACCTAGTAACCATATACCAAAGGGATTGGTGCCTCTAGAGAAGTTGTTTGATCATAACAATGTGCCTTATAAGCTTGCCAAAACATAAAATGAGTATGTTGTTCGTAAACACAATATAGGGAGCCCAGCCATCCGAAATACATAAACCTATCCACTCATTTGTCCTCTACCCAGAATTTCGAGTATTGCACCCTCATGAAGCAATTCACTGATATTTTTTCCTCGGAATACAATGATCTTAAAACCTATGATACAAACATCATTTAGCATAAGATTCCACTGGAAAAGAACACTACCCATTTTAAGTAGAAATTAAGACCTATCAGCCCTTTCTTATTGCCTTTGATTGAGAAAGAGATCAAGAAGCTGTTGGATGCCAAAATCATAGTTCCCCTAATGTATTCAAAATCGATAGCTAACCTTGTGGTAGTGAGAAAGAAAAATAGAGAAAATAGGCTTTGTGTTGACTTCAGAAATTTTAACAAGTGCTCTAAAAAAGATAACTACCCCCTGCCTAAGATGGAACATTTGCTGCAAAGAGTTTCAGGGGCCAGAGTCATGTCTTTCTTAGATGGGTTTTCAAGTTACAATTAGGTTGCTGTACATCAAGAAGATCAGGAAAAGACCGCCTTCACTAATCCTTGGGGCACTTTCATGTACTCCAAGATGCCTTACGAACTCATGAATGCTGGGGCTACTTTTCAGAGAGCCATAGACATAGCCTTTCTGGGAGAGAAGGACAAGTTTGTCCTTATTTACTTGGATGAAATAACAATATTCTCCAGCAACCACAAATACCATTTACAACATTTGAAGAAGGTCTTCCTAAAGTGCAGATAGTTTGGAATTTTAGTGAACCCAAAGAAGTCACTGTTTTCTCTAGAAGAAGGCAAACTTTTGGGACATATTGTTTCTGCTGAAAGTGTGAAGATTGATCTAGCAAGGGTTCAAGCCATTCAGACATTGTCCATCCCAAGGTCAAAAAGGGACATTCAATCCTTCCTGGGTAAGATTAATTTTGTAAGGAGGTTCATTCCAAACTTTGCAGAGTTAGTAAAGCACATCACTTCCATGTTGAAGAAAGGATCAGAAATAAAATGGATAGATGCTTCAAGAAACTCTTTTGAAACCATCAAGCAAGCTATCATGGAAGCATCTATGGAGGGCATCATTATTGGAAAACAACAACCCACAAAGTCCTGAGGGTTGGGTATTATTGGCCTACTCTTTTCTCTGGTGTGTTTCCTTTTGTGAAAGCTTATGACAAGTGTCAGAGGTTTGCAGGAAGACAACAACTAAAATCTCAACCCTTGAAGCTAGTACATGTCAATGGCCCCTTTCAGTAGAGGGGATTGGACTTTATAGGTGAGATCAACACACATTCTAGTGGCCAACACAAATGGATCTTAGTAGCCACTGATTATTTCACCAAGTGGATTGAGGCTATACCCACTAAGAATTCCAATCATCAAGTTGTCATAAAATTATTAAATGAGAATATTTTCACTAGATTTGGTTGCCCAACCAAACTAGTCACTGATAATGTAGCAACTTTCAAGGCAAAAGAATTGGTGGACATGATTGAATCCATGGGCATTCAAGTAGTGCATTCTACCTCATATATCCTCAAGGCAATGGCCTGGCAGAATCATCTAACAAGATTCTGGTAAGCGTAATAAAAAAACTATTAGAGGACAAAAAAAAGAGCTGGGATTCCAAGTTGAAGTTTGCACTATGGGCGGATAGAGTTACCATCAAAAAGTGCATTGGGAATTATCCATTTAAACTAGTTTATGGTGTTGATGCTGTTTTCCCTATCCAGTTGATACTCCCTGTGGCTAAATTCTTGCAAGAAGAACAAGATGAAGATAATGATATGGTAAGAAGAATGAATAATCTGGTTGAACTATAGAAGATTAGAGAATAGCTGGTTGAGAATTCAAAGGCTCATCAGAAGAAAATCAAAGAAATCTTTGACAGGAAGGAAAAAGTGGACAATTTCCAAGTTGATGATTGGCTGCTTAAATGGGACGCATTTAAGGAAAAGAAAGGTAATCATGGCAAGTTTGACTCCTTTTATGGATAGGTCCATTTGTCATCACTCAAATTCAATAGAATAATACATTCATTCTGCACAACTTGGAAGGAGGAGATACTTTTGGTAGCCTAGTAAATGGGCGGTTCTTGAAACTTTATTTCGTTTAAGGCTTTAAAGCCTTGTCATTGTAAATATGTTTTTCCAATTTTTATTTCATTACAAAATAGACTCCATGCCCAATGGAACACTAGAAGGAAGATTTGATTTTTGTTTTACAAGAAAGGTATTGATCTGTGATCCTTGAAACCTCATAGGGAGGATTTCACCCCCAGAAGGAGCCAGTGTTAGCCTTGGAAGAATTTGGCCCAAAAATGGATCCAAGTATGCTTTTTAAAGTCTCCATAAGCCAGCTTAATCATGCCAAAGGATCCAAATATGATCTGGAAGGCTTTGAAATTGGCATAAGTATCATTCAAAAATCCCAACAGTCACAGGAGGAAAGCCCTTAAAAAGGAAAAAAAAATAGTATCGGGAGGTTAAAATACATTAAAACAGCCAAAAGACCAAGTATCGTAGGCTTGATCACGAAAATGCACAGCAGCCGTTTGAGCTGGCCGATCAATGGCCCAGATCTAAGTGGCTAATCGCAATCGGCCAAGCAGAAGGGACAACTTAAAGTTGGGTGCAAGACACCGCCGATGAACGATCGCCGATGATCAGATCAACGAGTCGCATCGGTGAGGTATCGAGGATTTAATTAAAGGCCTAGGCATGAGCAATTAGCGATTGCGATTGGATCACATCGCTATATCGCATCGACACTATACCATGGGGCGGGGCCTATGCACAGGCATATGTGTGATCCGATGAGCCGGACCCGACGGTTATATACAACATATTTGATAATATTTCAGGTCCGCAGGTAGGCCATTTTCAATACATTGTAATGTATTTAGTTATATAACAAAATACAAAGGGGAATTGCGTAGCATCGATAGCGATGAAGCTTGGACCAGAAAGGGTCAAGGAAGTGAAAAATATAATTTTTGAAGTCTGCCAAAGTCCATTTTTTTATAATTTTCAATGTTTTGGTGCATTTTTGAAACACAAAGGAATCACGAAACATGCAATATTTCAAGCGGGCCGTGGGCGGTAAGTGGTTTAGGCTAAGCTCCACCCGATGTCATACAATGGCTGCCATGTGTCCAAGATGAGGAGAGAGAAAACCACCCTCATCGGGCGGTTAAATCCAGTACAAAAGAGGCACCCAAAATGGATCACCACCGTTGGATCTAGGACTCCCAGATCAACGATGGAGATGTGTTATCACTACAAGGGTGTACCAAAGAGGAGAATAAGCCATATCTAAGGATTTTTTAAGTTCGAAAAGGACGGAGATGGGTGGGATTTTCACAATGTTGTTGTGTTATTATGCGTTTAAAAAAAAAAAATCATTCTAAATATTTAAAGGGAAAACAGAGGCCTAATAGCCCTTCCATCATAACATAGCCCACCCTAAACATAAACAGTCATGAAGCACGCACAACTAGCCCGAAACAAAATTGGTCATAAGGCAACAACAGCGTAACTTATCCAAAACCAACAAACATTATGGGCATCTCTGGCACGAGAAAGCTCCCAGACAGCGCAACAAACTATCCAAAATATCTACATGCGCTTATTCTTCTGTTAGAAGAAGAAACCTCCGAGCCATGTTTGCCCAGTCAGAGATCAAATAGTTAAAGAAGACAGAGGGATAGATTAAGACCTATCAAGCCTCAGAAGGCTTAGCATCATTGTAAAGAGCTATAAATAGCTGAAATAAAAATGTAATAAAGGTTCAAATTCTGGAGATTGTTCCTCTGTTCCTTCAAGCTTCTCATCTTCATTCTAGCAATATACGCTTATTTTTCTATTATATGTTCAATGTCCATTTTCTCTGCTGTTCTATGCTTGCACTTGAATAGGTTATTCAGGTTTTCTGCTATGTCTAATGCCAGATAACTGTCATCTTATCTCTGCACTAATAAATTAGATTTGCAAGTCTCATTTGCTTCTTGTAGCTGGCCATTCATATGTGTTTATGTATGTAATATGCTGCTATAGTTGGTATTCTCCATCTATCCATTAAAGCTATAAATTATTGAGCATTGGTGGTCTAAAGCCTTGTATTGTTGAGGGTGTTCATGCATGTCTTGAGTGAGAATAGAGCTGAAATGATTATCTGACTTGATCCAAACCATCATCCATTCCAATAGTTCTGAGAACAATATTGAAGATTATATGTTACCAGGCATCTCCGAGCTGCAACCTAGGAGAGTTTCCTGGAGTGATAACAGTCACTAGTAGTCAGATCAGGAGTAATGTGTGAAATCTTCTGGTAGAAATACTCCTGCTATTTCACGAGAAGGGAATTTAATTCTAGGGCCTCTCTAATGAACTCCTTAGTAGTGGGAACATCCTTGTATCTGTCCATGGATTGCTGCATTTCCTAGAGTTGCATATTCTTGGCCGATATATCAGGTTCATGGCTTATTTTCAGGACCTCCACGTCTTGCTGCAATTGTGCCAGTTTCTTAGCCACCTGCCTATTTGCGTTTGCTTTCTCTATCTCAAGCTCTTGTTTGAGTTGCACAATTCTCTCCTCTTTATCCCTTAGTAAAGTAGAGACCTCAGTGGCCTTGTCCATAATGGATGATGCGTATGCTCCCATGAACTGTGATAGTCTAGTCAAGTTCTCAATCGGATTTAAAGGAATGTCCTTCTAAATAATGTCCACCAACTCGTTTCTAGGTGGGAATTCAGGTGTATCTACCCTTCTCCTTTTTCTCTACCTTCTAACTACAACCTTGTGGAGAGGGCTATAAAAAACATCAAGTGGAGGTATTTCAATTATTTTTAGAACGATTTATGATGTGGGTAGAGCAGGGATAATTTCAGTGTGCTGGGATGTTGTTGGTTGTTCCTTCATAGGTGTGGACTATTCGCCGATAGACTTGGGCTATGTATCCTTATGAATATGCAAAGGAGTTTTCATTCCTCTGTTTCTTAGGTATTTGAGGCTTTGGGAGTGCCTTGTAATTTCTGATTAAAGTGATCCTACTCTTGCTCCAAACTTCCACCTTTGGCCTCTGAACTAATCTTTGTAGTTGGGGTTCTTATCACTTGTTTCTCAGTTGACCTCGTGCTGGACTCACCTGTGTTGTCTGCTTCTTGGGGTTTCCCTGTGTCTAGTGTCTTCTCAGTGTTTACCTAAGAGTCTACTTGAGAGCTAGGATCTCCACTATCAATAGTGACACTTGGTGTAGACTTATCCTCGGGCTTTAATAGATGCATTGGGATTACCCAAAGCCTCTCAACTCTGCATTCCTGAAATATTTGAAAATATTTAGGTTAAGGATTCACCTTTGCCCATTCGAACGTTTGTTCGAAGGATACGACTGATTGTAACAAATCCTCAAAATAATTGTCTTCATGATTGTATGGCTTGAGCTTTACTCCAGTAGTGACATTATATGCCACTTTGTTTTGATCAAATTGCCTTTTAGGCAATGTATGAAGCCTGAGGGCTTCCATATGTGCTGATTCCTTAGTAGCATGAACAAAATTGGCTAAAGCAAAAGAACCGCATTTGGTAGGGAAAATGGGCAATATTGACTTTTTGCCTTCTTTGAGAACTTTAGTCAGACCCCTTCCCACAGTTTGGTAGGTAATCTCTCTTGCTAATAACTTATCAGAAACATATAAAGGAAGGATGTGTGGATTAGATGTGCTACCAAAAACCCTAATGTAGGTGAACCACTCTTCAATGAAATACTTACTGATAGTAAGCAGGTCTGTTGTGGCTTCTTGGAAAAACCTAGGGGCTTTCTTATTGAAAATTATTTGATGTAGGGGAAACACAACAACATGGGGTATCTTATAGAAGTGAGGTACGTAATGCAATTCCCATATTTGTTTATGACTGAGATGGATTGGGTAAGGATCTTGTAAGGTCCATTTCCAACCCATGGTTGGAAATGTCGTGCAAAAACAAATATCATCCATAATGTAGGCACTAAAATGTAAGGGAGGGAGGTTATCTGAAAAGGAGGCTTTCTTTTGTCGATATTTGGTAATGGTGGTGGCTAGGTTTTCAGATCGGATGAAAGGCCAATTCATGATATGGGAATTAACACAGGCATCAATAAGAGGAATCCATTCTATTGAAAACTTAATATTATTGGGTAGCCCATACAATCTACATAACATGGCTGCTACATAGTTGTAGGGGTTTGCCAAAGAGGCTAAGCATACATACCCGATTTGTCATACTTGAATTTGTTGTCCAACTCCCTCCAACCCTGAATTAGCTTTAAGGGGTCTGGGTTCTTCTTAGCGAAGTTAGCCACAAATGTGCTGCTGTAGATATCCTGTGGGTTAGGTATGTGGTACATATTTTTCAAGTCCTCTCCTCTGAATGACCCTATGAGCTCCATCCTTGAATTTCTGAACTACCTATCTTCAATGATAAGGTTTTCAATCACCCACTTGATCATATCTGTATAGGGGAGGATTGTATCTCTTGCTCCTACCCTATGAAGGAAAGAACAGGAAGCATCTCTGCATTGAAGTTTTGAAGGCCTTTTTGAGTCAGCTGTTGCTCTCGTAACAATGATTTTAGGATGTTCATCCTCCAACCTATTATAAATCACTTCCCAAGCTGTTGTGCCTCTGACAGAATCACAAACAATATTAATGAAGATAGGAGCCATCTCTGTAAACTCAACTTCAATAATGGTCTGTTTTCTCTGTTTCTGCATCACCTTTCTTAGTCACATGTCTTTTGTTGCTTGCCTGAAATAGACAAGATATATCAGTGCAGACGATATCTGGTAATTAAGACTGAAAGGTTCTCTGAAATGACTTTGGATCGTGAGAAATGTTTGATGAGATACTTGATTATAACTATCCATAACCTGGAAAATGATTATCCTTCCTCGAGCTGATAAATATTTATTAACCTATCAACTCATTTTTTTTGTTATTTAAAACGTAATTATTCCACACGTTTTACCCCTCTTAATCGTGCATCGCGATCTTTAAAGGGATATAGTATAGCGCTATCGGATGGAGCAAGCGAAATTCGATTGCGAATATCACAATATTTCATTTCGCAAATTGCTAACGGTCCTTCTAATGGCATGGTTAAGTTTCTTGCGAACTATGTGAAGTCCGATTGCGAAATGACAAGGTGATGTTATCGCAGCGGAAGACTTAATCGCATATCACAATTTTTCGAAGGTGTTTTAACATAGTCATGTGGAAAAGTGCGATTTGCAATTTGCGATATGGATTTCATCCTTAGTTCATTTTGCAAGGTTTTGCTAGGTATTTTCTTAGAGTTAAGTATTATTATCCTAAGTCTAGAAATTTAAAATGGTCCCCACATATAAATCTAACCCTAGCTATTGTTCTTTATAGATGGGTGGGTTGTTTTGTAGTACAACAATTGGTGATTCACTTGGGAGAACCAGTTATCTCTGAGTATTTTTCTGAAATTTCCAAAAAAATTCAAAGTGATTGGAGTTGTAACAATAATGATTACGTGAGTTATAAGGTAAACAACATTTGTTTGGGATCATTATTACTTGCTCAACTTATTTACTTAATTAATTTACCCTTGTAATGCTAGAAGTATAAACGTTTGCATCATCCAATAAAGTTTAAAGTAATATAGAAAGTGTCTTCTGCATATTATTTTTTTGGTGTTTACTCATTTATCACAGATAGAGCCTCTACTTTCAGCAGGCATTCATAGCCTCGAAAAAGTTATATTTTAATGAACAATGATTCATTATCCCATCTGTAGGAATTTTCAAATTTCAAAATGATATTCTCTTGGATTGAATCTCACTTGGACCTTGTCCCTTTTTTCCCTTTTGAATGTAATCTTTTTCTTTTTTGGTTTCTTAAATGACATTGTCTAGGCGTGGTAACCTACTAATGACAATGCCATTCACTGGTTGTAACTAAACTGAACAAGCTGGCTCTTGATGAGACCTATTGTCTTCTAATCGAGGAGATCATTAGCTATTACCCTGTTTGATATGCAATATTGGTAATATTAGTTTTGGTCACTTCCCTATGAACATGGTAAACAAGCTTGTAATGAGACTTTTTATCTTTTAAGTTTATATACTTTAGAATTATACTCTGAAAAAGGAAAATTTTAATAAATGGGGTGGACCATTGGCTCTTTTGAGAGTTTTGGGTGATAATGATAGAGTTTTTAAGATACCGATCTGCAGAAAGTCCTTACTAGGTTAAAGATTATTTTCTTGACTGATAACAAGACCTTCATATTCTATGAAGATAAGAGTTTGTTCGTAAAATAAATGTTTTGAGAAAGATCAATTTTTTCCAAAGAAATCAAGTTTAATTTAGTAGTCAAATGTCCTACTTATTCCTTTTAACTCTTATTTTCTTATAAAAACGAAAAACAGAAAGGTTATCAAAGATTTTATTTTGAAAAGACAAAAATAAATACTAGTTAACCATTATTTTCCTAAAAAGAAATATGTTACAAAATTGGATGAGGCTATGTCTTATGAATTTTTTTTTTCAAAATTTTCCCATTAACGGGCAAAGAATCCTTTTTTCTTGACAAGCTTGTAAAAGAAATGTTGATTGTCCAATTTTTTCAATGATCTGAAAAGGGCCAAGCCATAGTCTTTGGAATTTGGTATGTCTAGCCTTTTCCTTGTGTGCTTTGTCCCCTTTCAGAACCAAGTCACCTACTTCAAGATTTTTTTGACTGGCAGAAGTTGTGTCAAAATAAGTTTTGATTAATTATTGATGATGGAAGTGGGTTGCTTTAGCCTTTTCTTTTTCTTCTTCAAGCTTGAGAATTTGAAATTGTCTAGCCCAGAGAGAAGATGAAGGGTTTTCATCTATGAATTGTACTAGGGAAAGAGATGGGATTGCTACATTTGTGGGAAGAACAACTTCTTTCCCATAAACTAAAGTGAAAGCAGAAGAACCAATAGAGGCTTTCTGATTAATCACGTCTGCCCATAGAGCAAATGTTAATGCTTTGTGCCAATTCCTGTGATTTTGATCAATAGTCATTTTGATAATTCCGATGAGGTACTTGTTTGTTGATTCTACTAATCCATTACATTGAGGATTATAGTTGGCTGAATATTTCAACTTGAAACCTCGCTTAAGATAAAATTCTACCATTATATTTCTTGAAAAGTAAGATGCATTGTCAAACATTAAAGCTAAGGGTAAGCCAAACCTGGTAATTATGTACTAATCAATGAAGTCTGTGATGTTTTCTATATTAGCTATCTTTAATGGGATGACTTCTACCCACTTAGTAAAGTAATCAGTAGCTGTAAGGATGTAACTATGCTATTTGGAAGAGTTAGGAACAATCTCACCAATTATGTCTAATCCCCATTGTTCGAATGGTTGTTGGATGTTAACTGGTTGTAAAGGGAATGTTGGATTTATTTCTCTTCTGGCTATGGTTTGAAAAGTTTTTCATTTCCGTTATATGCCTAGGGGGGATAATATGGGGTACCAAGGGAGGTACCCAAGGTAACAATGTAATAATGGGATGGGCCATAGTAATAAATAAGGTGGTTAACCCATATCATGTAAGGGACCACAAGTAGTTAGTAATAATGTAATGGGCCCATGGTATTAGTCGATGGTATGAGGGAACCATGGTAATGATCCATAGTATTGTATGTATGAGGCCTATATAGAGGCTAGAGACTCCACGTGAAGAAAGATTGTCAAGGAATATTGTATGAACAAGCATATGGCTTGTGGAGTATTCTCCTTCCTTAAGGAGTGAATGTATGGTGTTGCCCTACCTTAAGGGTTTGATCAATAAAGAATCATTTCTATCTATTTCGATCTTGTTATTTATTGGGTTATTTCTATTATCATATATTTATGGGTTAGATCTACAACACATTTCTTCACACAAAACAAAGTATTCAAGTAATGAAAGAAATCTAATTGCAATCGGTTAAAGACCTGTTACTGGTTGTAAGGGCCCTCCATGAATCAGTTGACAATCTCCAATCAACACAACATATTTCAAACATGAAACCAAGTCTACTACTTGCAAACGAAACTTAATAAATTGTTCTCAAAAATTACATGAATCGGCGCGCACCCAAAACACAGTGCGGCCATAGTTTTTATAATAAGTCTTCAGCATAACAGTATGAGCATTTCAAGCCTAAATATATTTATTTCGATCAAACTATATCACTAAACAATTGATTTTCTATTCGGAAAGAAAATCGATAATATTTAGTGAAAACTCGGATTCTATCTAGCGATAATCATGTCGTTGACTTTGGAGTTGACCATGTTATCCTGTGACCTTCTTGATAAATTGGTTTGAGGGAGTAGGAAGGAATCCATGAGGGGACCATTCCTTATCCATCTATATCTTTCTTCGCTGAGCTAGAGCTTCTGAACCTTGCAAACAATGCAGGCAGCTGCAAAAATCTCGATTAGCTGCAGAAACTGACCAATTTCGTAGCTGAATGCAGACTTTAACAAAACAATAGGGTATATAGACAAACATGAAGAAGAAGACATGTAATTTCTTACCTTTAACAAAATCTTGTGTCTATTGCATTATTTAGTTGATAAGTATAGGAAAAAGGGAGGAAATATAAGCAAAAAGGGATGTTAAGGTAAGACAATATTTGGACTCTACACCTAGTCTGGAAATTTTTCTTGTAAATTTCATCCTCTTTGATGTGTACTTGATGGTATCCAGATCTCAGATCGATTTTTGAGAACATTGTTGCTCCCTTCATCTGATCAAGCAAGTCATAAATCCTAGATAAAAGATACATGTTCTTGATGGTCACTTTGTTCAACTGCCTATAGTCAATGCATAATCTGAGGGTGCCATATTTCTTCTTGACGAACAACACTAGTGCGCCCCAAGATGATACACTTGGCCTAATGTATCCCTTGTCCAAAATTTCCTTCAATTGTAGATTTAACTCAACCAACTCAAGTGTACTCATCCTATAAGGTTCTTTTGTTGATGGAGCTTCCCCTAGCACTAACTCAATAGAAAAGTTTACCTCCCTAGGACGTGGCAACTCTATATGTCCTCAGGAAATACATATTTAAACTACTGCAAATCTGGGTACCTACTCAACACATCATCATCCTCAACCTCCTTAACCTTATCACTAGAAATGTGCACTGCAAATAACATACACCCTTTCCTGTGACTACGCCTTTCTTGCATAGTTGTCATCATCCTAACTTATGTGGATTTCTTCTTACACTACAAGACTCTTGGTTCTCTATTGTCATCAACACACTCAATGGATTTTTCATAACAGTCTACCTTGGTTCTATGAAGATACAATCAATCCATTCCCAATAACACATTGTATGATCCCAACAATAATATATTCATATGTGTTGCAGTAGGAACCCATTTGAATCAAATGTAGAAGCTCTTAGCCAATGATGAACTCGCTTCTTTGTACATGTGGCCAACTACATTAACCAAGACTCTACATGCAATTCCTTACTGAAACCACACTTATCCACCAAGTCAAGAATAACATAGTTATAATTACATCCAGGGTCAATAAAAATAGAAATAACTTGATCAGAAAGCTTACTGTCCATCTCAATGATAGATGCAAGATGTTTTGCCTGCCTATTATCCATTGTTGCATAGGTACAAGGAATACTCTGCCCTATATATCCAACAATCAGTGCCTCCTATGCATTGTATATGTTAGGCCTACCACCCTGATGCTATGGAAAATCCCTCCTAAGGTGCTCCTCTCCACATCTCCAACACTCCAACCGACCATTTCCCTCACCTCTATGTTGTTGTTGTGACACATGTCCATGTCTAGCTACATTGAACTTCTTTTACCGTGCCATATTTTGTTTCCCATCTGCATTTTGAGGCCTTGTTCTCTTAGGCTACCATTTACCTTTACCTTTGTTCTTCCATTTCCATCCTTGCTAAGATTCATTCTTACGCTTTGACGGTTCATAGCAATGCTTCAATTTCCTAATGATTTCCTCAAGTGACCAAGGCTCAACATACTCAATATAATCTCTAAATGCTTATGGAAAACCACTAACAAATATTTGAACTTTAGCCTTCTCATCTACCAGAGATGGTACACATCTCAATAGATCTATAAACTTGGTCGTGTACTCTTCATCTGTCATTGACCCCATCTTTAGCTCATATAATTATTTTGCCTTACTGTTGTAGTGCCTCTCTAACAAGTACTTCTTCCTAAAAATCCTCTTTAACTTCTACAAACTCAAGCCATTTGTCCTGATGTCTCTGACCCACTTAACATCTTCCCACCAAACGTCTGCTTTACCTTTCAAGATGAAGATAGAAATTTTGGCCTTCATTTTATCTATGTACTAAGGCAACTCAAAGAATTTTTTCATCTCAAGTATCCAATCCTCTACATCTTCTTCCAATTTCTTCACATATCCATCAAAAGTAGGTTGCTTCACTCTCTTAAACTCAATTGGAAAGTTTCCTCTATCATTCCTCCTATATGGATGATAGCTATGATGATCATGATGTCTGTCAGAATTAGAACTATAATAGTACATGTACTCATTGCCTCTCCTATCTAGAGTCTCCAACACCCTGCCATCTCTCACAGTATCATATCTATTTGACCTATGTCTACCAGGAGACCAACTGCCATATGCTCCATGGCTGATCTAAAGTGGCCCTTGTCACTACAATTATGACAAACTTTGAATAAGTATAGCATTAACCTTTGCTTGTTTCTTGTGTGTGTATGATCATGTCATTATTCTCCTTACAAATCTTTATTTATTTCTTTATTCTTCTTACTGTAACTACCAAAATGAAGAGTTCCCAACACCATACTGCTCTTCAGATTCATAGGGAGAGTCTTCGTAGTCAACCATCTTGCTAGCCATTTGATATTTCTTTCCTGCAATGCATAATATGTCAGATAAACCAAATCGTAATAAATCAACATACCTTCGTATAATTTTGGGAAGTTGCCTCGTCTGCAAGATCAACAAATTGGTGTGATACGTGTATAACATAAACATAATAGCATATAGACATGCACAAATAAATGCAAGGCCATATCAACCATGCATACTATGACCTCATGCATGACAACAACCATTACTCCATTGTACCCATTTCCACATGTAACTATCAACATGTATAAGAAATGCCTAATCAACTACACATACGAATAAAGGCGTGTAGTCAAGCATAAGCAATCAACTCTTGTGACCAAACCTACAAGACTGTGTTGTAGCAGCTACAACCACCCTCCAAAATTTTGGCCTGCACCCAATTTCGGAGCCTCCCTTGAGATTTTCACTTGATGACTGCACACACTTAGGTTCACTCTGTTAACATGTGTGAGTCTTCGCATCCGCCCTATGTTATGAAACCATCTCACAAAAAGATAGAAAAGATAGATGAATGCCTTAGAAATAAGCCTCTTCAAGGGGGCAACCTCCTTTACATTACACAAATGAACAATTATTCGATGATAAAAATGAAAAGACCTCCTTTCTATATGTAGGAGTCTAATGGGTCATAATATAATCAGAGCCGACATAACAATAATAATGTAAGGGCACAATAATAATAATATTGGGCTTCTATGGGGCACAATAGTAAGAATATGGGGACTACATGGGTACAACAATATAATAAGGGGGTTGTACTAATAACAATAAGGGGTTTCACTAGTTGTATAGGGGCCTAACATGCCCATCTCCTTCAAAAAGTGTTGTCCTCAATGCTTGAGTAGTTCTTGATGCTTTTGTATAAAATTGTTGTCCTCCCATGTGAAATATTTAGCAGGTAATTTCTTCCACTTGATGAGATACTCTGAAATTGATCGATTTCGTAGCTGTCGAGTTCTTGTTTATGTGATTGCTCCAGGTTCCAATATGGTTTTTCCTTCCTCTTCAAGTTCTGGCAATATTGTTTGAATTGGGATCTTCTGCAATTTTTGAATGAGTGGCCATACTTCTTTTTCCTTCTTCCATTCATCCCTTGCTTTGTTTAACCAATCTGGCTGGATAATAGAAATAGCATAAAACAATGCTTCCACGCCATCATCCTTTCTTGAGAGTGCATCTGCAACAAAATTTTTATTCCCTTTTCTATAGATGATGTCAAAGTTATAACCCAACATATTTGTGACCCATTTTTTCAGTTCTTCTAAAGATAATGGTTTTTCTAAAAAGTATTAAGACTATCATGATCCATTTTTACCTTGAAGTGTCTTCCCATTCGGTAAGGTCGCCATTTCTTAAGTGCATGTAGTATTGCCAACATTTCCTTCTCATAAATAGCTTGCTTGAGATGTAGCAGTGAAAATACCCAATCACCTACATCAAAATATTTTTCACTATGATGTTGATATACCTATTGTTTCATCCAATTTTGCACCAAAGTGGTGTTATCCTTTAAAAGTTGGAGAACTTGTTGTTGATGCTCGAAGTGATATTTCACTGCTTGAACCTTTTTCTTCTTGATATGTCCTTCTATATTTAGAGTTTGAGGAGTGGTGATTTCTTCCAATGCTTTAAAAGATATGGTCAGATTCATTTCTTGATGCTCAACGTGATCTTTCACTTCTTGAACATTTTTTTTCTTGATATGTCCTTCTATCTGGATAGTTTGAGGAGTGGTAATTCTGGCCAATGCATTACAAGATATGGTTGGATTCATTTCTTCTTTCTTGATGTGATCTTTCACTTCTTGAACATTTTTCTTCTTG
>APFE031262714.1:39464-63491 GCA_000404065.3 Pinus taeda | reverse complement strand
GAGCATTAGTTAGGCCAAAAGGCATAACCAACCATTCATACAATCCCTGCTTTGTTTTGAAAGTAGTCTTCCATGCATCTTGTTCTGCAACTCTGACCTGATGGTATCCACTGTGAAAATCGAGCTTGGTAAAATAAACAGCTTCCTTCAATTGATCTAAAATATCATCTATGTAAGGAAGGGGATAACGATTTTTATTTGTTATCTTTTTCAGTGCTCGGTAATCAATGTACATTCTCCATGAGCCATCTTTCTTTCTCACCAAAACGATTGGTGACCCACATGGTGATGTGTTAGGCCTGATGAACCCTTTCTCGAGCAACTCCTGCACCTGCTTCTTGATTTCAGCATTCTCTAAAGCAGACAACTTGTACATCCCAATGTTAGGCAAAGGAACATCATGCTGCAAAATAATATCATGTACTATTCCCTTTTCAGGTGGCAGACCTTTAGGTTCCTGAAATAAGACATCATACTCTAAAACAATATTTTCTATATCAACTTGCTGATCAGCATTACAACCCTCAAATACATTGGTTTTATCAAGTGTATTTTCCTTTACAACCATCAGTAAGAACTGTTTGCATGAATTTATCATTCTTTTCATCTATCCTAAGTTTATGAGAGTATAACTATTCTTGAGCTTATGAGCTCTTACAAAGTATTCAATTTCATCTTTAACAAGTAGATACTTGTTCTCAGCTCTATAGAAAATAGCCTTTCTATCATACAAGTAAGGACTTCCTAAAAAAATTCCACATATATCCAAAGGAATCACATCTAACTCAACCTCATCTACAAATGCTAACCCAAAAGAAAACTTGAGTTTGCACTATCTAGTCACTTGTAGTTGTGCTTTATCATTCAACCAACCTAATGTGTATGGCTTCTGATGAGGTGTAGTTGCTAATACCAATTTCTTTACAATTGCTTCAAAAATTAGATTTACTTGTGAGCCACTATAAAACAAAGTATCAATCTTTTGATTTTGGAAACAACTCGAATATGGAAAAGCTCATGTCTTTTTCTCTCATATTCTTCATCAATAATAGATTGAGCAGAATTACTAGTAGATGCTTCAGAATTCTTACCTTTTATACCTATGGCTGCAATGATTGTTTCATCTCCCGAGTCTGACCCCAAATCTTTCTGAATAGCTGCAGCAGTCTTCTTCTTCTTGCCCTCAGACTTCTTAGGTCTCAGCTTTGGATGCAGAATCCAACATTGCTCATCATCATGCCCCTTCTTTTTACAGTGAGTGCATGAAGCTTTGCCTTTCTGTGCACTGTTAGCCTTCCTTGCTTTCCACTTCTGCTTTCTTTTCGCCTTGCTCTTGCTTACAGTGGGTTGGGATGGTCCCCAAACTTCCGGATTTCCATTCTTTCCTCTAGCTTCTAGATGAGTAGTTTGTACCGATACCTCATCTATAATAGTGGGATTAAACATGAGGATGGTATGCCTCATGTATCTGTGTAGACCACCAATGTACTTCAAAAGAGTTTCTGGTGTGTCTAATGAGATGCCCAACATCAATGCTCTCTTTCTGAACTCTTGAGTATACCCTTGCACACTTTGCCCCTTCAACTGCCAAAGAGTTTGCCAACTCATCATGGCTTGTTGCATGTAGGCCAATGGATAGAACTGCTTTTTGATTGCAGCAACAAATTCACTCCAGATGGAGATGGTCTTACAATGCTTCTTCATATCAGCTTGGGTTCTGCCTTCCCACCAAACCAAGGCAGTGCCTCCTAAGCGTAGGCTTGCTAGTTGTATCTCATTATTTTCTGAGTCTATGTTCTATACTCTGCAATACACATAAATTTGTCTAATCCAATTATCCAACTTTTCAGCATTTAGCTCTCCATCATATATAGGCCATTCAAATTTAACATCCAGTTTAATCAAAGATGCTTTTTTATTATGCACAGGGCTATTAGGAGGTGTAGGAGAGATTTCTCCTTTCCCCTTTCCTTTTGACTGGTCATGGAATGAGAGTCATCTTCTTCTTTATCTTGTTTAGAGCCTGATGAATCTTCATCCTTATGCTTTCTAAAGTCCCTATACATTTCTTCTACCGTAGACTTTATAGCTAGGAAACTTTCTATGAATTGAGGGTCTAGCCCTATAGAACCTTCCTCTGACATTGTCTTCCGAGAATAGACTCTCCCAATTTCAGGATTAGTTTCCACCAACTCTCCTTCTCCTAATTTGAGCTTTGATATAGTGAGCATTCACAGCTAAACCAACACAAGCTTGTCTAACCTTACAACCTAGAGCTTTGATACCACTTGATGTGATAATCACCCTATGAGTGACCTTAGTTGAATATTTATTAAACAAAAGGTATTACAGACTCATGTGTTGTTGTGTGTTATGTGTGATTTAAACAACGGATCGATCAGATTGCCAATACACAGATGTTTAAATGGAAAGACAACAGAGAAGTACAGTACGCAATGCAAAGACACAAACAGTTTTTAATAAGGAGTTCACCCTATTCTCCAAGGTTACGTCTCCGGTCCAGCTTCAGTGGTGGCCTTGTTTTATTGTGTCTTTCAGTAGAGAAATTACAATACAGGGACTCAATATGAGTTCTTCTGAAGCAGATTTTTCTTGGCAGGGTGGTTCTTGGATTTCCCAAGCCACTCGAAGTTCACAGACTCTTTTTCTTCCTACTAGCTCTGTGACCCTTGGTCTACAGTGGAAAGAGCCAAAAGTGATGCTCAGTCTCTGGATAGATTCCCCTATGGGAAGGCTTGAATCTTCAAGTTCTTTGGTGCTTGACACCGCCTATGGTCAGCTCGGCCCTCTGTCTCCTCTACTTCGCTTTACTATTCTCTGTGTTCAGTCCTCCTCTCCGAGTTCACTGTTCACTATCTCTCTTTGTCGCTTGGACTCCTCTCAATTCGGGTTCCCCATCAACTCTTCTTGTTCGACTATCTTTGTTCATGGCTTTAGCCATTCGATCCCTAAGCCTGTTTGGTTCCTCTCCTGCCTACATTGATTCACCTTATGCAACGGCGCTTGGAGTTCCTTGTTCGGTGTCAGCATGAACGCCTAGGGAGTGGCCACGTGTCCCCATCTAACTGGTGCCAGCATACTTCATCGGTTTGTTTCTTCAGTTACGTCATGGATGTGTTCTTCCTCCACCATGGTGGTCAAACGGACTCCAAATCCCTTTACAATGTGGCTTAATTCCCTATTGATTCTGCTTCTTTCCATTGGGCGCAATCTCAGCCATCCGATCTGGGCTCCTCAAGATTCGAAGTCATACGCACATCGAGCGCAGTTGACTTGCTCGACCGATAGTGCGCAATCAATTGCGGTTTTCTCTCACCTCCGCCGCCACGCATCAATCGGTGTATGGAATCGCTTCGCTCCTGTCCAAAACCTCTTACCATTCAAGGGCGCCCCGATCAAAACCGCTAGTTTCCAGAGCGCGGGTCCTGCCTTCGTACTTTAGCGCTTTTACCTTTTCCCGCCCATGGTCCTCTGGTTCCCCCACGCGACCGGGTGCTCGGGCTTTCCCATTTTGGCCCTATTCACCTAGTGATGGTGCTAATCGCGCATCGAAAATCACCTCCTTTTCCTGATATGGGGCTCCCAAGGGCTACTTTGACCTCCCGTGCAGTCTCCATGGGCCTCGGTCAGTGTGCTTTGACCAAGGTCCTCGTCGTTCCACGCTGGCTGCCATTGCCACTGGTTCAGGGTGTTTTTGATGTTGTTTTGGATTATTTAAAGATTTTTTTCATCCCGATACAATTAAGGTTCTTTGACAGTCGTTTATGGATCCGATTTGTATCACCCACAAGAAAATCAATCAGCCTTCACGCTGGTCAACTGGAGAGTTTGACCCGCTAGCCACCCTAGGACTCACTCCCCTCAAAAATTGTGCAGAGGATGCAGACCTTTCCCGCTCCGCTCGCTAAGAAAATTTCATAGGCAGGTCGGATAGACACCTAATTCCCCTCCTTGTCTCCCTCAAAAAATTGCGCAGTTTTTCCAACTAGGCCTCACAACAAACGGCCGACTACTCACCTAGAAAATTACACTATTTTCATGATCAAGCTCTCTATTGACCAAAAGTCCACTCAGCTCAGAAACTGTACAAAGGTGATTAGTAAGCCAGCCCCAGGCTCAGAGAAGTTTTACCCACCAGTAGCTCCCTGCAGCAAACTGCCAGTTCCCTCATGGAATTGCGCAGTTTTTGTTGCCAAGTTCCAGTAGTAGATTGTCAGTTCCCCTTAGGAATTGTGTAGTTTTTATTGCTAGTGACCCAACAACCAGCTGCCATTTCCCTCCAGGAATTGTGCAGTTTTGGCTGCTAAGCTCTCGGCTCATTCCTCCAAAAAATTGCGCAATTTTCATCTACCAAGCCTCCCTCCAGCCCAGCTTGTTCCTCCAAAAAATCTATAGTTTTTGCTGCAAAGCCCCTGCTGCCTGCTCGTTCCAAAAACTGCGCAGATTTTGCATGCATGGCCTTCCTATATCCCAGATTGTCCCCCTCAAAAACTGCACAGTTTTTTCCTCTAGCTAAGCCATACCTCGTGGACAATCACTGTTGATCCGGATTTCCCATCTCCATCACCTAGAGACTCTTGCCCAGTTTTCATCAGCAGTGCCCAGAGCCTCCATCTTGCCTCGCAACCTTATTGCCTCTCCCAGTCACTTGCATTCGAAATGATCATGAATCATGGTAGACTAGGAGGTTTTTGGATTTGATGTCGTCTTGTCATGAGTGACTACATGAACAAGTACATGAAAAAACATGGTGCAATGACGAATGGGATGAATGAAGGGAGCACATGCACAAGTACAGGTTCACCAATGGATAAACAAATGATGCATGTAAAGGGATGTGCTCACAAATGGATGATCATGCAAAGATGTGTTCACAGACAAACAAACGAGCAAACATGCAATATTTTCTCACGGATGGATGAACGAACAAACATGCACCTTTTGCGAATAGACGAATCTATCAAGAATTCCAACATACAAGCAAGGAGCAACGTGCAAAAGAAACCAATGACCATCGAAGACTCTGTGCACTTTTCCATGTGGAGGTGAAGTTGTGACACACCATGAGGATATCCATCTCCCATTAGCACTGCAGCTTGACATGCACACTAGTAGCAGCACGAACGTATCAACATTGTCATGTCGATTCATGTCATGAGTCATGTCATCCACACCTCTACTATGGACCATTTTTTCTATCAATGTAATGTAACGTGGAAGTCCAAGAGACCCACTTGATGTACAAAGAGTCATATAAAGTCAAAGAGTCTTAGAATTCAAACATTCATGAGAGTAGTCGAACAACCACAAGGATCAGTTTCACCCTTGGCTATAAATACCCCCTCATTTGTACATGCAAAATACTTTTAACCTCAACTCCTCCCACATAGCCAAGAGAGTCTGTAATCTTTTCTTTGAGGAGTAAATAGTGGCTCCAACGCCCCGCTCACGGGGTCAGTGATGTATGGTGTAACAATGTGTCTTAAAACTTTCGCTTAATTCATAAGCTTGTTAACAGACCAGCACGTTTTCACACATGTATTGTAATTGTTGTAAGACTAATCTTAAACACATGTGATGCATGTTTCTTTAACTTGTGTTTCACACTTGAACTATTTCACTTGCTGTAATACATAATCTATTAATGAAAATGTGTCGTATAAGTTGTTAACATTGTCTCGCCCATGGTGGCTACCTTCCCGGACATCAAACAAACCTTTCACATAAAACTTGTTGTAACAACTGTTACACTCGTGTGAACTCATCTGTTGAGTGTTGTATGTATTATCTTCCCTTGTGAGTTGTGACTGCCGCATCCATGTGGATTGTTTCTCTGGAAGTTGTGCAAATCCTATTATGTTGTGTGTTCCTAGCAGAGTTGGGACTTACTCCCAATCAACTTGGGACTCACTCTAACCCTCTCCCTCTATAGTGAAAGAACCATTGACACAAGTAAGACTTACAATCACCAAGCACGCGAACCTCACTTCTTGAAGACAAAGCAAACCACTCTCCTATGATGAAAATCAAGATTTGAGGCACATATTTAAGATAATGGCAACGAGTCCATCATACCGGATGGGACTCCCAAACCAAATGGTGTGAGGTCTACTTGGGACTTCATACTAGGGTGATCCCCTAGATGTTGGTGGGCTGAACACCGTCAACATTTATGGTGCTAGAAGGAGGGCATCCAGTTGTATATGTCTAAACATCCTCTCACACTCATTCATCAACCATCTGGTCAAGGTAGTAACTCACACTCCCTCTCACCTACGCCAACTCTGCAGTTGTTTACTCTTCACCTCCCACCCTTAAACAAGAGATTTTGTATCAACACCTTCGCTCCATCCATCCCATCATTTTCTAGTTCATGAAAGCAATCGGACTGATACCAAGCATACAACATCTTCCATTAGCATCAAGGAAGCCCAAATCCACTCCTACAGGAGTTTTTATATCATTAGTGGAAGAAGTAATCCTTGCCACACTTGAAGATTTGGTAGAAGTTATTGAAGATGGGAACCTCTAGTCTTCCAACAAGGCGAGCAAGACACTCTTGTGATCTTAGGGATCAGACTCGGGTACAGGAGGCGAAGGGGAAGGTAGCGGAGGAGGTGGAGGTAGAGACGAACCACTAGACTCAAATTCGGAACCGTCAGATTCTAAAAGAGAGGAAGAGGACGAAGAAGAAGAAGAGATGGTTGACCCAAATCTGGAATGGATGACTCAGGCACCATTGGCTCTCTCGGTTGTTCTGCACAAGATGTCGAAGAGATGAGAGAGAATGAACATCAAGTTTAACCTTGACAGCACAGTGAAGGGAGAAGATCACTTGGACAAATTTTGCTTGCAGTTGCAGACCCTTGAGGTATGGTATGACGATGTAGCATGTAGATTGTTTCCATGTACCTTGGATGGTCGCATAGCCACATGGTATCACAGCCTTCCACCGAACTCTATATATAATTGGGGTGCATTCAAACGCATGTCCCTTGAAAAAATTTCTAATAACAAGACCCCACCCATGCTACTCAAAGAATTGGGAGGCCTGAAGATGGAGGGAAAATAAAAGGTAAAAGACTTCAATCAGAGGTTTACATGCATATTGAATAAGTTTGTAGCGGACAGTAAACCTCATGACTCAATCACTGTTGATTACCACACATCTGCACTGCCAACCAACATTCTGCAATTTGTCAAGTCAGTTGTGAAACAAACACTCTTGGAAAGCTGTAAAGAGTTTATTGCTATTGAAAATGACCTATGCACAATTGGATTCATCAAGTATGATGAACCAGAAAAAGACTCCAAAGATGTGAGAAGGAAGTCCTAAGCGATGGCGAGCAAGGGTAGAGACAAGGAAGCGACTGATATTGAAACCCTCACTTGCCTCGTCAAGAACTTGAATATGGAAGTGTCTGATCTCAAACAACAGAAAATGGACACATCTTCAAGTAGCCATCTACCCAGGGAGACATAGGCAAGCAGCTCATTAGGCAACAACCGGTTCGCTCCAAAAACTGCGCAGAAATCCGTGTTCGAGGTCAAACAGTGTGCAAATCCCAAGTTTTGTTCATTCCACAAAGAACATCACCACAAGAACTCTTGTTCAGAGTAGAATCAAGTTACAAGATCTATATGCAGTCATACACTTGATGCAGGAAACAACATGAAGGAGCAACCAAAAGACATGGATGATGACGAAGAGGTTGCACCTAATGAACCATCAAGTTTTGGGCATGTAGTGAATGTGTATTAGTGCTCCCAAGCAATGTTGAAGGCGAACACCAAGAAGCAGCCCCAAAAGAAAAGTAACCAATACAACCTCAAGATTAAAGGGGCTCCCCTTTTGGTTGGGGAAGCACAAGAAAACATGAGACTGCTGATGAGGAAGGCCGATCCATTGGCTGCCCCAAAGCAGAAAACACAAAACAAGTCCAAGAATACAGCAATAGACAAGAGTGCCTCCATTAGAAGCAAACTACAGGACACCCCGTCGAACAACACAAACATTTGATCTACCCTGGACACCTCGGTGATTCTACCACCTCTCGACTACAACATTGTTGATGACATGAAGAAAAATCGGTCGAAGATTATTTTGTTTGAGTTAGCTAAGAACCAAAGTCAACAAGACATTCTATTGCACGCATTGGGACATACAACAACGAACAGAGCAGCCTCTACCAGCAAGGGAGAAAGCACACCTTGTTGAAAAATGTGCAACAAGAAATGTTAAATTTAGAATGTGCTAAAAATAGGACTTATAAAAATAGTGTGTCTAAAAATAGCAATTTGGCCAGTGAGGTCATTGGCCACATTAGGTGAGAGGTGAAACTGCTAAAAATAGAAAGTTCTAAAAATAGCATTTCTAGGTCCCTTCCTATTTATAGCAGTCCCTAGACTATCTATAGGAAACAAAATTAATTTTGATCTTAACAGCAGTTGGAAATAATAATTAATTAATTCAGTTGAGTTAATTAGTTCAGGAAATTCGAATTTGAAGTCTTTGTGAGCATGCACATGAGTTGTCCCATTGATTGAGGAATTTATCCTTAATTTCCTCCACTAATTGAGGGAATAAGTATGAGTTCTATAATGAGAGAATCAGTTGACTTAGTTCTAACTAGTCAAGTCCAGTTAGATTATTTTAACAAGTTGTTCAAATAATAAAATATAGTTTATTAATGCTTGCATGCATGTGATAACTATTATTTTAGATAACTGAGGATTCACTCATGGATAATTGTTGCATGTCAGTTCTGTTAGAGACCCAATTGAGATCAGATGTGGGACAGTGTACTATCAGATGCTTGACTATTTATAGTAAGTAGTTTTTGCATGATTGAGGAACTAGTGTCCTCAAGGATTGCATAGTTGGACCATAGGTTGACTTGATATGTTTGGAATTAATTGTATTTCCTAAGCAAATTGCGCAAGGAAATAGGGATTGGACCATAGGTAAAGCCTTTATATATAGGGCTTGGTTGGTTCATGAGACACATCTTCAAATCTTCATAGTTCATTGAGAATTGAATAGTTTGAGAGCTAATTCTTTTTGTATTGTGAAAAGTATTTCCACTTGATTGATAATACATGGTTGGGGTTTTATGCTGGTGCTTTCCCCTCGATATATCTTGTGTTATGTGTGATTATTTCTCTTGATCAGTTATGCATGTTTCTACTTGATGTTGCTCATGAATTCGATTATGCTTCCGCTTAATGTTTTGTAGAAGTAGAATAAGTATTATGCTTTAGGACATTGCATATATCGGTTTGTTCTACAGGTGAAATTTCTACATGGTATCAGAGAACAAGTGATTAAGCAAGAACAGTATACTAGCAGGAGAAATTTGAAGTTTATTATTTGGGATATAGATCTCAAGTTCTTATCGCATCTATTTCATCAATGGCGTTCTATGGTTTGAGGCTTGAGTATGCCCTTGATGGCAGCTCAAACCATATATCTTGGAAGGATCGCATGGAGGCAGTTTTGGAAGATAATGGGCTTAAGGATTTCATTGATCAAGAAATTCCTAAGCCTACTAAAAAGACTGAGCAGGTGGAATGGAGGAAGTGTGTGGCTAGAGCTAGGAGAATTCTCTTGGAGGGAGCGCGAGATCACATTGTATCGAGCCATCATGGGAAGGAGACTCTACATGCAATGTGGAAAACACTGAAATATTTATATCAAAATAGCAGTGATCAGAGGAAGATGGCACTGAAGGACAAACTTCGAAAGATCAAGTGTGAAAAGGATGAGACAATCTCTATGTATCTTACCAAGCTCATCACATGCAGGGATGAGCTTGCAAGTGTAGGGGTCATGACATCAGATGAGGATATGGTGAGTCTACCACTCCTTGGCCTTCCTAAGAGCTAGCATACCTACTAGGACTCGGTGAATGGAAGGGAGAAACTACCATATTGGGAACGACTATGGTCAGATTTGATGCAGGAGGATATCAGACGGAGCACCAGAGGAAATTCTTCATCCATGCATGATGAGGAGAACTGTGCCTTAGCGAGTAAGGAAAAGAAGGGGACGGAGAAGGTTTCTCTTTCCGAATCCAGTTCTTCCAGTGATGGGAAGAAGGTTTACAAATCAAAAGTTTGATGCTTTCATTGTCATGAGGTGGTCCATTATGTTGCAAATTGTCCACGGAGGAAATCTAACAAGGGATCTGGGTAAGGATCTGAAGGTGAGGCACTTACTTCATAGTTTGAGTTGGATTTCACACTCTTCGCATGCATGGTTTCATCCATGGTGGGAATTGGTTGGTTTCTTGACAGTGGAGCTTCTTTCCACATGACCGGTGATAAGATTTTTTTCAGTACTTTGCAGGAGAAAGATCTCCAGATACTCATAGCGATGGGTAATGATGAGAAGCATAGCGTCTCAGGTGTAGGCATGGTTATTTTTCAGAGGGAGCATGGAGATCGCCTTACCTTGATTGATGTCAAGTATGTACCAGGACTGAAGAGAAACTTGGTGTCGATCACGATACCAGAAGACAGAGGCTATGATTTAGTCTTTAGTAAGGGAAAGGTTTTCCTTAGACACATCATCACTAGACAGGTGAAGCAGATTCATCCACGGGTCAAGAACATATATGCTCTTGAGGTTCAAGATGCATGCAAAGCCTTGAGTAGCAAGGCAACTGATGGAGGCTTGGTGGTTGAGAGGGAGGGTATATTACCTCTCAACATGCAAAGCCAGAAGAAGTCTCAAACGATTGTGGAGGAGCCACGATTGGTGCAGCAGCTTCAAGAGGTTGTGGAGTAGCCACAATAGGGGAAGCTGAGTGGATATTGAGTAGAGACATCTACTCATATAGAGACCTTCATTAGGGGGGAACTTCAAGCTAGGTGGGCTAAGGGATCACATGTAGCCATACCTCCAGGTAGGAGGTGGGGCGATATAGAGTGATTGTCCCATGGAGTAGGGGCGGGATCCTTGAGGTACCCAACCTCTTGGATGAGACCTTGCTACGGGAGCCCCGTTTTGGAGTAGTAGGAACTGATTGATTGGGTAGAGATAGATGTGGATGGAGCAACAGAGAGAGGGATAGTGCAGGGAATCCCAGGACAGCGCATAGCTAGCAGGCTGTAGCAATGCGAGAGGCACAAGTGTTTTGCACAGTGCTAGGTGGCACAAAGAGGTGTGCATTGGTGCGAGACGCATCCAAATGTTGCAGTAGCGTAGATGTCAGAGAGGGAGAACTTGTCAGCAGTAGGTAGAGCTTCAGCATCAAAGTATGTTCCTAGCCCAACAGAGTGGTCAGTTGGGAGTGTTTTGTTTCCAAGTGTTGTTGGAGCAAGTGGACCGGGTAGATGTGTTTCATGCAAAACATTCCAGAGTTACAATATCGGGTTCGAGAGAAAGCATTTCTTGTTGAGAGGGAGTGTTGAAAAATGTGCAACAAGAAATGTTAAATTTAGAATGTACTAAAAATAGGACTTCTAAAAATAGCATGTCTAAAAATTGTAGTTTGGCTAGTGAGGTCATTGGCCACATTGGGTGAGAGGTGAAACTATTAAAAATAGAATTTATGGGTCCCTTCCTATTTATAGCAATCCCTAGTCTATCTATATGAAGTAAAATTATTTATGATCTTAATATCAGTTGGAAATAAATTAATTAATTCAGTTGAGTTAATTAGTTAAGGAAATTCGAATTTGAAGTCTTTGTGAGCATGCACATGAGTTGTCCCATTGATTGAGGAATTTATCCTTAATTTCCTCCACTGATTGAGGGAATAAGTATGAGTTGTATAATGAGAGAATCAGTGGACTTAGTTCTAACTAGTCAAGTCCAGTTAGATTATTTTAACAAGTTGTTAAAATAATAAAATATAGTTTGTTAATGCTTGCATGCATGTGACAAATATTATTTTAGATAGCTGAGGATTCATTCATGGATAACTGTTGCATGTCAGTTCTGTCAAAGACCCAGTTGAGATTAGATGTGGGACAGTGTACTATCAGATACTTGACTATTTCTAGTAAGTAGTTTTTGCATGATTGAGGAACTAGTGTCCTCAAGGATTGCGTAGTTGGACCATAGGTTGACTTGGTATGTTTGGAATTAATTGTATTTCCTACGTAAACTGTGCAAGGAAATAGGGTTTGGACCATAGGTAAAGCCTTTATATACAGGGCTTGGTTGGTTCATGAGATACATCCTCATATCTTCATAGTTCATTGAGAACTGAATAGCTTGAGAGCTAAAAAAATTTGTATTGTGAAGAGTACTTCCACTTGATTGATAATACATGGTTGGGGTTTTATGCTAGTGCTTTCCCCTAGATATATCTTATGTTATGTGTGATTATTTCTCTTGATCAGTTATGCATGTTTCTACTTGATGTTGCTCATGAATTTGATAATGCTTTCGCTTAATGTTTTGTAGAAGTAGAACAAGTATTATGCTTTAGGACATTGCATATATCAGTTTGTTCTATAGGTGAAATTTCTACACACCTCCCAGATCACTTTCTACTATGCTCAACATGCTCCAGATGGAAGAAGAAAACTCAGGTTTTCCCCCATTCCTGCTATCCTTTGAAATTTTTAACTACAATGTTCACAACTGCTTGGTTGATTCTAGCATGGCCACCAACGTCATACCACTCTCCATCGCAAAGAAGATCAATGCACAATGGAGCAAGACAACCGCATGAATCATCCAACTTGAATCAACATTGGTACCAGCCATTGGTGAAATTCGAGACGTGATCATCCGACTATCTAATGGCAGTCAAGTCCACCAATGCATCAAGATAGTTGTTGTGGACATACCAAAAACATATGGTCTACTAGTCAGTAGAGATTGTTCCAGCAAGTTGGACGGATATTTTGCTACAAATTGGTCCCACATGTGGCTTTCGTACAAGGTAAAATGAAACCAAATCCAAGTATTGTCTGAGAGGTATATGAAGCACAACGTTACCCCCCTTAATGGTGAGAATGAACCATTGGCCTTCGTAGAACTCATGTTTGGAAACTGCCTCCTAGAAACAACATTGAGGTGTTACCCTACACGGCCAGCTCCAATCCCACCAGACACGTAGTTGGGACTCCTTCCTTGCCCAACTGATGGTAATGAAACTTGTACAATGCATTGTACCAATAGTAGTAGTAGCAGTAACAACAATAGTAGCAGAAGTACTAGCATTTCAAATGGTCCGTGTACAAACAAGTTGTGGGCCATAGATTTTGATGAATCAAAGACACATGACAGTTCAAGGACCGGGTATATCACAGTCACCCAAAACAATAGAAAATGCATAATGTCAAGTTGCTTTCATTTAGAGTTCACAAACAACATTGTTGAGTACGAAGCATTCGTGTTGGGCTTACAAAGGGCCATCAGCCTCAACGTGGTCACACTCAAAGTGATACTATACCTCGCGAATAGTGTTGATGCTTTTAAGGACATAACAACTGATGAAGGTAAGCACGAGCAGCCCCTGAAAACTACAGCTGAGGGAAAGAAAGGCAGCCCCACCTATAAGGGTGTGGATTCCCTCAACAAGATCTATGATTTGTAGAACTTTTGTCAAGGGCCAAGAAATTGTAGAACCCACAGGTCCACCACTACAAACGAACAGAGCAACTTGGGAACCAATCACAATCCGAAGATATTCAGTCTTAGTACAAACTACGCACCATAGCAGTGGCAGGGCTTTGACCACTTGATCAAACAATACTGGGATGTGTCCCCATTGGTAGATGATGACTTGAGTACAAACTACATGCAAATAATCCAAATCTGGATTCCAGGTAAAGGAGGAGCCAAGACATTGCAACAAATTCCAGGTGAAACACATATTTCATTTGAACTCCTTATACATAAAAAATTGACTAAGATTTTGGATGATTGGATTACTTACAAAGTTCGTCATCATACATGGTCTTCTAATTTAATTTATGCACGTAAGAAATCCAAGGAAATCCGCTTATGCATTGATTTCAAAAAATTGAACCACTCCTGGAATAAAAACAACTACCTCATGCCATCATCTGAGCCTATGTTAAACGTGGTATCTGAAGTAGTGGTGTCGTCTTCACTTAAAAAAAAATTGGAAAACCACCAAGTTCCAGTAGCGGAACTCAGTAGCCTAGTATTGGTCCACAAGAAGCTTGGCACACACACACGCCTTCTGCAATCACTTGACAGGAGGGTTGACAACCTTCCTGCCAACAACCAACATCTCAAGCATTGCTTCCAATAGAGGTCGGGCCACACCCATGCCATGTACATAGTCTGCTTGTTGCTTGTTGTTTTCATCTTGTTTGCCTTGGTTACTTTTCTTTTTATTTCGTTTGTTCTACTTACTATTTTTGTTTACGTTAAATTTATTTGCTTGATACCTTACTAAAAAAAATTCGGAAATAAGTGTTGCCAACCACTACGTTCTGGCTTTTGAATGGAGTATGTGGCTGAAATATGAAGAGACTTGTGACATTGCAGCACTTGGCCAATCTTTGGTTCGCCTTCTTTTTGCTTGGTTATAACCTTCAGCCAATGAAGTCTTAATGGAAAATATGAATCGTCTGCAAGGGAAGTTTTGGTCCAACCATGAACCTATGTCCACACTAGGAAGCCCCATGCTTGTACTCATCCATCTGCTTTGTGCGTTCAAGCTCATCCAACTAGTGGAAACGAATAAGGAGAAAATCTAAATGAGAAAACCTATGTCAAAGGTCTTACATGCTTCTCTGAAGTAACAACCTCTTCTGCTCTCAATAAGTTGGGATCGCTCTTCTGCCCCAAAAATAAATAAGTGCCTATGCATAGTCCTCTTGAAAAAATACAAAGGTGAAAGAAGAGAAAGGCTTCCTACACAGAGAGGTGAAGCATGCAACTCCACTAGGGTACTGACTAGGCTCGCTGGCAGTCGTGCAATGCGTGTGTTCCTGCATGACTCCACCAGGGTACTGTTCAGGCCTGTTGGCAGCGGAGAAACACCAGAGATAAAAACTTATACTTTGAAAATCATCAACTCGCGAGCTAAAATACCCTTCCTGAATTCGAAACACTTTGATCAAGCTAAACTTTTGATTTTGTTTGATTGAGTTGGAAAAAGGTGAACCATGTATGTCCATGGGGTAAGTGGGCAAGCCAGAGTAACCCGCACAGCGATTCAATACTCCCCGAAATCCCAAGGCCTTGTGCTAGCAATGAACCAAAACAGAAAAGTTGTAATTCTACCAGTGTGTCGCCAAGTGTTGTAGTGGCTACAACCACCCTCCAAAATTTTGGCCTACACCCAATTTTGGAGCCTCCCTTGAGAGTTTCACTAGAGGACTGCACACACTCAGGTTCACTCTGTGAGCATGTGTGAGTCTTCACATCTGCCCTTCTTGTTCATTTCACCCATTTTTTTGCATGTTGATGTCAAAGTCATGCTTGCAACCATATTATGGCCATGCTCAAAGTCTTCTCTTCGTGTGTACTTGTTGTGTTCACTATGAAAACATTTTTCAAACTCACACACAAAGTCACATTCACTGTCACGCAAGTGCCATCACGATCAACCAATGATCAATCAAAAGTGTCGCGCTTGTCACTTGCTTCGTTGGTAAGTCATGTTGAACATGTGTGTCTGGATGGTTTGAGTCGTCTCGTCGTCAAGTCATGTAAGTGTGTGTTTGCACGATCACATATGCATCTTTCACTCGCTCACACACTTACATGACTTGCCAATGAGACGACCGGACTCCCCTCTAATAGTCAGACCATCACCTCGCGATCGAATTCATCAACTGTCACCAGAATAGCAAAAATGCACCCAGCAAGCCATTTCAAGTTGTGTTACCCGCAAGAAAATTAATCAGCCTTCATGATGGTCAACTGGAGAGTTTGACCCGACATCTACCCCGGGACTCACTCCCCTCAAAAATTATGAAGAGGCTATAGACCTTGCTTGCTCCGCTGGCTAAGAAAATTGCACAAACAGACCGGACAGACACCTAGTGCCCACCTCTGTCTCCCTCAGAAAATTGTGCATTCTTTCCAGTCAGACCTTCCGACAAGTTACGGGTTGCTCATCCAGAAAATTACACAGTTTTCATGAGAAAGCTCTATGTTTCCCAACAGTCTGATCAACTCACAAACTGCGCAAAGGTGATCAGCAAGCCAGCCCCAGCCTCAGCGCAGTTTTTCCCGCCAACAGCTCCCAGCAGTAGACTTCCAGTTCCCTCTAGGAATTGTGAAGTATTTGCTACCAAGCTCCAGCAGAAGACTACCAATTCCCCTCAGGAATTGCGTAGTTTTTTCTACCAATGACCGAACAACCAGCTGCTCATTCCCTCCAGGAATTATGCAGTTTTGGTTGCCAAGCTCCCGGCTTGTTCCTCCAAAAAATTGCATAATTTTTTTCTGCCAAGCCTCCCTGCAGCCCAGCATGTTCCTCCAAAAAATTATGCAGTTTTTGTTGCCCGCTCATTCCAGAAAATGTGCAGATTTTTCTTGCCCAGCCTTCCTATATCCCAGACTGTTCCCCTCAAAAATTGTACAGTTTTTTCCTCCAGCTAAGCTAGACCTCGCGGGCATCACTGTCAATCCAAATTGTTCATCTCCATTACCCAGTGACTGTTGCACAGTTTTCATCAGTAGTGCCTAGAGCCTCCTTCCTGTCTCGCAACCTTGTTGCCTCTCCCAGTCACCTACATCCGAAATGATCATGTATCATGGTAGACTAGGAGGTTTTTGGATTTAATGTCATCTCGTCATGAGTGACTACAGGAACAAGTACATGAAAAAACATGGTGCAACGATGAATGGGATGAACGAAGGGAGCACATGCATAAGTACAGGTTCACCAATGGATGAACAAACGATGCATGTAAGGAGATGTTCTCGCGAATGGATGATCATGTAAATATGTGTTCACAGATGGACAGATGAGCAAACATGCAAGATATGCTCACGGATGGACGAACAAATGAACATGCACCTTTCGCGAATAGACGAACCAATCAAGCCTTCCAACATACAAGCAAGGAGCAACGTGCAAAAGAAACATCAAGCAAACCAAAAACCATTGAAGACTCCACGCACTTTTCCATGTGGAGGTGAAGCTATGACACACCATGAGGACATCCATCGCCCAACAGCATTGTAGCTCGACATGCACACCAGCAGCAGCAGGAATGTATCAACATTGTCATGTCGAGTCATGTCATGATTCATGTCGTCCAAACCTCTACTGTGGGCCATACTATCTATCAATGTAATATAACGTGGAATTCCAAGAGACCCACTTATTTTACAAAGAGTCATGTAAAGTCAAAGAGTATTGGAAGTCAAACAGTCATGAGGGTAGTTGAACAACCAAAAGGGTTAGTTTCATCCTTGGCTATAAATACCCCCTCATTTTTACATGAAAAATACTTTTCACATCAGTTGCTCCCACATAGCAAAGAGAGTATGTAATCATTTCTTTGAGGAGTAAGTGTTGGCTCCAACGCCTCACTCACAAGGTCAGTGATGTATGGTGTAACGATGTGTCTTTGAACTTTCACTTAATTTAGAAGCCTACTAATATGTCATCACGTTTTCACACATGTATTGTAATTGTTGTAAGACTAATCTTAAACACTTGTGATGCATGTTGCTTTAACTTGTGTTTCACACGTGAACTATTTCACTTGTTGTAATACATAATATATTAATGAAAATGTGTTATGTATGTTGTTAACGTTGTCTCTCTCATGGTGGCTACCTACCCAGACATTAGACTGAAATTTCACATAAAACTTGTTGTAACAACCATTGCACTCATGTGAACTCATCCGCTGAGTGTTGTACGTGTTATCTTCCCTTGTGTGTTGTGACTACCCACATCCATGTGGACTGTTCCTCCGAAAGTTGTGAAGGTCCTTTTGTGTTGTGTGTTCCTAGTAGAGTTGGGACTAAATCCCAACCAAATTGGGACTCACTCTCACCCTCTCCCTCTACAGTGAAAGAACCATTGACACAAGTAACACTTACAATCACCATGAACGTGAACCTCACTTATCGAAGACAAAGCAGACCACTCTCCTGTGTTGACAAGCAAGATTTAAGGCAAATCTTTAAGATAATGGAAATCGGACCATCATACAGGATGGGACTCCCGCACCAAATGGTGTGAGGTCTACTTGGGACTTCATACTGGGGCGATCCCCTGAATGTTGGCAGGTCGAACACCATTAACATTTCTGGTGCGAGGAGGGCAACCAGTTGTATATGGTTGAACATCCTCTCACACTCATTCATCAATCATCTGGTCAAGGCAGTAACTCGCACTCCCTCTCACCTATGTGTGACTCTGTAGTTGGTTACTCTTCACCTCCCATGACTGAACACGAGATTATGTATCATCACCTTCACTTCAAGCATCCCATCACTCGCCAGTTCACGAAAGCAGTCAGATTAATCCCCGCATACAACATCTTCCATTTGCGTCAAGGAAGCCAAAAGCCACTCCTACAAGAGTTGTTGTATCATCAGTGGAAGAAGCAATCCTTGCCAAACTTGGAGGTCTGGTAAAAGCTATTGAATATGGAGAGGAACCATTGGTCTTCTCGCAAGGCGAACAAGACACTCTTGTGATACTAGGATCAGACTCCGGTACAGGAGGCGGAGGGGAAGGCAGTGGAGGAGGTGGAGGCGGAGACGAACCAACAGAATCAGAGCCAAAACCATCAAATTCTAGAAGAGAGGAAGAGGATGAAGAAGAAGAAGAGATGGTTGACCCAAATCTGGAATGGATGACTCAAGGACCATTGGCTCTCCTGGTTGTTCTGCACTAGATGCCGAAGCGAGCAGAGAGAATGAACATCAAGTTTAACCTAGCAACACAGTGAAGGTAGAAGATCACTTGGAAAACTTCTACCTGTAGCTGCAGACCCTTGAGGTACATGTAGATTGTTTGCATGTACCATGGATGGTCATGTAGCCGCATGGTATCACAACCTTCCACCGAACTCTATACAAAATTGGGGTGCATTCAAATGCGTGTCCCTTGAAAAATTTTCTGATAACAGGACCCCAGCCATGCTACTCAAAGAATTGGGAGGCCTGAAGATGGAGGCAAAAGAAAAGGTAAAATACTTCAATCAGAGGTTTACATGCATGTTGAATAAGTTTGTAGTGGACACTAAACTTCATGACTCCATCACTGTTGATTACTGCACATCTACACTGCCGACCATCATTATGTAGTTTGTCAAGCGAGCTGTGAAAGCAACACTCTTGGAAAGATGTAAAGAGGCTATTGCTGTTGAAAAATACTTGCGCGTAATTGGAGTCATCAAGGATGACAAACCAGCAAAGGACTCCAAAGATGCGAGCAGGAAGTCCCAAGCGATGGTGAGTAAGGGTAGAGACAAGGAAATGATTGATCTTGACACCCTCACTCGCCTCATCAAGAAATTGAATATGGAATTCTCTGATCTCAAACAGTGGAAAACGGACACATCTGCAAGCAACCATCCACCCAGGAAAACACAGGAAAGCATCTCATCAGGAAACAACCAGTTCACTCCAAAAACTGCGCAAAAATTTGTGTTCGAGGTTGAATAGTGCGCATATCCCAAGTTTTGTTCATTCCACGAAGAACATCACCCTGAGAACTCTTGTTCAGACTGGAAGCAAGTCGCAAGATTTTTATGCAGTCATACACTCGATGCGGAAAGCATCATGTAGGAGTAGCCAGAAGACACTGATGATGACGAAGAGGTTGCACTTTGTTATGAACCAGCTCAAGAAAAGATAGAAAAGATAGATCAACGCCTTAGAATTCAGCCTCTTCAAGGGGGCAACCTCCTTTACATTACATAAATGAATAATTCTTGGATGATACAAATGAAAAAACCTCCTTTCTATATATAGGAGTTCTAAGGAGTCACAATATAACCAGCCGACCTAACAATAATAATATAAAGCCACAAAAATAACAATAGAGGGATTCTATGGGGCACAGTAATAACAATATGGGGGTAATAGGGGCACAACAATATTAATAAGGGGTACAACTACAATAGTAATGGGGTAATCACTAGTATTATAGGGACCCAACACACTTGATAAACCATCAAGTTCTGGGCATGTAGTGAACGTGTATCAGTGCTGGCAAGCAATGTTGAAGACGAACACCGAGAAGTAGCCCCAAAAGCAAAGTAACCTATACAATCTCGGGATCAAAGGGGCTCCCCTTATGCTTGAGGAAGCACAAGAAAAGATGAGACTCCTGATGAGGAAGGTTGATCGGTTGGCTGCCTCAAAGTAAGAAACACAAAACAAGTCCAAGAAGGCAGCAGTGGACAAGAGTGACTCCATGAGAAGAAAACTATAGAACACCCTGCCGAACGACACGAACATTCATTCTACCCTTGACACCTTGCTGATTCTACCACCTATGAACTACAGCACTATTGATGACATGAAGAAAAATCGGGCGAACATCAGTTTCTTCAAGTTAGCTAAGATCCAGAGTCAAAAAAACATTTTGTTGCATGCATTGGGATAGACAGCTATGAACAGTACAACCTATACCAACAAGGGAGCATGCACACCTCCTGGATCACTTTCCACTATGCTCAACATGCTCTAAATGGAAGAAGAAAACTCATTTTTCCCTCCACTCTTGCTATCCTTTGATATTTTTAACTACAATTTTCACAACTGCTTGGTTGATCCTGGCACGGCCACCACCGTCATGCCACTCTCCATTGTGAATAAGATTAATGCATAATGGAGCGAGACATATGCACGAATCATCCAACTTGATCGAACATCGGTGCCAGCCATTGGTGAACTTCGAGACATGATCATCCGACTATCTCATGACAGTCGAGTTCACCAATGCATCAACATAGTTGTTGTGGTCATACTTGAAGCATATGGTCTACTACTCAGCAGAGACTGTTCCAGCAAGTTGGACAGATATTTTGCTACAGATTGGTCCGACATGTGGCTTTAGTACAAGGGAAAATGCAACCAAATATAGGTATTGTCTGAGAGGTATATGAAGCACAATGTTACCCCCCTTAACGGTGAGAATGAAGCATTGGCCTTCGCAGAACTCATGTTTGGCAACTACCTCCTAGAAACAACATTGGGGTGTTATTCTGCACGGCTAGCTCCAGCCCCACCAGACACGCAGTTAGGACTCCTTCTTTGCCCAACTGATGGTAATGAAACAAGTACATTGCATTGTACTAATAGTAGTAGTAGCAGTAACAATAGTAGTAGCAACAATACTAGCATGTCAAACATCTGTGTACAGACAACCTGTGGCCATGGATTTTGACGAATCAAAGACACATGATGGCCCAAGGACCGGGTATATCGCAGTTGCCCAAAACAACAGAAAATGCATGATTTCAAGCTGCTTGAATTTTGAGTGCACAAACAACATTGTTGAGTACGAAGCACTCGTGTTGGGCTTACAAAATACCATCAACCTCAACGTGGTCACACTCAAAGTGATACTACACCCCGTGAATAGTGTTGATATTTTCAAGGACATAACAACTAGTGGAGGTAAGCACGAGCAACCCCTGAAAACTGCAGTTGAGGGAAAGAAAGGAAACCCCGCCCCACCGGGTGTGGATTCCCTCAACAAGCTCTATAATTTGCAAAACTTTTGTTAAGGGCCAAGAAATAGTTGAACCCATAGATCCACCACTACGAACTAATAGAGAAACTTGGGAACCAATCACGATCTAAAGATAGTTAGTCTCGGTACAAACTACACACCATAGTAGTGGCAGGTCTTTGACCGCTTGATCAAACAGTACCGGGATGTGTCCACATTAGAAGATGATGACTTGAGTACAAACTACACGCGAATAATCCAACACGGGATTCCAGCTAAAGGAGGATCCAAGCCATTGCAGCAAAGGCAAGGTAAAACACATATTTTGTTTGTGTAGGTTTTAACCCTGTACAGAAATTACCTACATATGAATTCTAAAACACAAAAAATAAACAATGCGAGAGCATAACACATAAAACACATATACACAAATAGTTTCCCCTGGATCCCCAAACTGGGAATACCAACTTGATTTTTCATTATGTTCCTTTCAATGTTATAATACATATTTATACATGTCGAAGCATCCAATACCATGGACCGAAAACCAGTCGCGGTCCAAAAACCATGACCGAAAACCATCACGGTCCAAAACCATGTGCCGGAAAACATTGTACAAAACCATAGGTAGGTATTGCCCAACCATATTAGGGCCAAAAAAAAATTTCCTAGGGTGTTGCTCGAACCGTCAAGGGGGGTACCACCCCCCTTCAAAAACCCCGCTGTTGCCAATCAACGCAATGAAGGTGGGCTCTACCCCCCCCCCCCCCTCTAACCCCATGGTTCACTACGTAGGCTAGTCGTGGAAAGAATATAACACAAGCCAACATTCTCCCACCTTTTGTTTTCTTTCCACAGGAGAGCTTACTCATGTATCCAGCCCTGCAATGCCCATTGTTTCTCTACACCAAGAGAACTTCTCAGAGCTCACAAATTTTTTCATTGCATCTACAGTATTCTTCAAAATGTCCACCTTTACCAACAACACCTTTTTTCTTCTATCGTATCCCTCACAAAGTGATACTGAACATCAATGTGCTTTGTCTTCGAATGGTAAGCAGGGTTCTTTGCCAAGAAAATTGCACTTTGGTTGTCACAGTCTATCCTTATAGCTCCATGTACTAACCCCATACTTGAACACAATCTCTGCAGCCAAACTGCTTCCTTGCTTGCATGAGTGGCTGCCATGTATTCTTCCTCTGTAGTTGATAGTGCCACTACAGATTGTTTCTTACCCATCCAACTTACTGCACCTCCAAATAGGTTAAACACATACCCACTCGTAGATCTTCTCTAATCCATATCTCCAGCCTGGTTTACATCAGCAAAGCCATGAATATCCAAAACTCTGTCCAATCCTGGTCTTCCTTGGTAGCACAAACCATAATCACTAGTGCCACGCAAATACGTGAAGACCCGCTTCATTTCTGTCCAATGTTCCTTCCTTGGTTTTGAAATAAACCTGCTCAATACTTCCACTACATGTACAATGTCTAGTCTAGTACAGACCATCTAATACATCAGGCTATCGACTGCACTTTCATATGGAACACGGGACATGTCCTCTTCCTCTTCTTGTGTCTTAGGACACTGCTCAGCAAATAACTTCACACCTACAGTAATAGGAACCTTCACCGGTTTACTATCATACATATTAAACCTCTGCAGTTTTGTCTTGACATACTTCCTCTAGTTTAACCAAAGCTTCCTCTTTGCCCAATCTCTTTTAATTTCCATGCCCAAAATATATTTTGCAGCACCAAAATCTTTCATGTCAAATTTGGAGGACAATTAGGTCTTCAAATCCTGGATAATTTTTTTGTCATTTCCAACCAGAAATATATCATCCATATACAAGACCAGATAGATAACACGGTCACCAATTAATTTAAAATACACACAGTGATCTGCTTTGCTTCTGGTGAAGCCAAGTACCTGTATAAATGTATCAAATTTATGATACCACATCCTTCTTGACTGTTTTAACCCATACAGAGACTTCTTTAACTTGCATACCAGTTCTTTCTTACCCTTCATTGCAAATCCTTCAGGTTGCTTCATGTAGATCTCCTTTTCAAGATCCCTGTGAAGAAATGCTATCCTCACATCCATATGTTCTACCTCAAAATCAAAAGTAGTAGCAACAGATAACAGTAATCTAATAGAAGCTACCTTGGCAACGGGAGAAAAATTATCACCAAAATCAATTCCCGACACCTGGGAATAACTTTTTGCTACCAACCAAGCTTTTTATTTCTCCACCTTTCCTTCTACATTTGTCTTCTTCTTGAACACCCATTTTCTACCAATGGGTTTCCTTCCAGCCAGCAACTCCCCAGATCCCAAGCCTCATTTTTGTGCAAAGATGCCATTTCATCAACCATGGCCTCTTTCCAGAGTTTTCCATCCT
>APFE031262714.1:0-37806 GCA_000404065.3 Pinus taeda | reverse complement strand
CCACCATCGTATTTCTCATACTCGCAGAACCACTCTCTATGGGGAGTGAAGTGAAAGGATGCACCTGAGTCAATCAACCATGCCTCATGATCTACATGTGTACTTGAAGAAGCCAAGTAGACATCCCCACCCTCATCTGAGGTGGTTTTTGCCTCTACAGAAAGAGCATCAAAATCCCTTTCCTTTGTTAGGAGCTTTAGATTTACAGTTCCTTTTGTAGTGCCCTTCCTTTCTGCATTTCCAGCATACCACCTTTACACATTTTCCTAGAGATTTAGATCTCCTCCTAGATTTATATCTCCCACTCAATGACTTATTTTTGTTTATGTTTTGGTACCGTCCTCATAAAGACAAGGCATCACCATTCTGGCCCTCCATATTTTTCCGTCTCATCTCCTCCATCAGCAAGGATGAGACTATTTCATCAAAATGTAAGGCAATTGCATTGCTACCTATTGCAATAACCAGACTATCCTACGAATCTGGTAGAGAACACAACAAACGGATGCACTTATCTTCATCTAAAATTTTAATATCAACAGATAATAACAAATTTACCACAGTATTAAATGTGTTCAGATGCTCTGTCACCGAGTCTCCATCTTTCATCCTCAGGTTATACAGATTTTTCCGTAGGAACAGTTTATTCACCAGAGCCTTAGATTGGTATAAAGTCCCTAACTTGTCCCACAAAGCCTTAGCGTATCTTCCCCTAACACATTTAGCAATAATGAATCTGAGATACACAATTGTATTATGCTTTTTACCTTCCAATCCAACTTCTTCCATTCTTTATCGAACACTCTCGTTGGTTTAGTACCCAGATCTACCACGATCCACTGATTTTTATCCACCAACAAATCCTCCATCTTGAGTTTCCACAACTCAAAACTCTGACCATTAAATTTATCGATCTCTATCTTTCCACTGCTCGCCATCTTCTTTCACCACCAGAATCGATCCCCCAGATCTCCCGCTGAACAGGGTCTACCACAAGCCCGAGCGAAGCCCCTTAGCAACAAAGGCGTCCCCTTGAAGCCAAAATAGCTCTGATACCAAATGTAGGTTTTAACCCCGTACAAAAAATTACCTGCATACGAATTCTAAGACATAGAAAATAAACAATGCAAGAGAATAACACATAAATCACATATACACAGAGATTTTCTGTTAGATCCTAAAACCGAAAACCATCGCGTCCAAAACCATGTGCAAAAAACCATGCACAAAACCATAGGTAGGTCCACCCAACCTAATATAGGGTCCAAAAAAAAAATTTGCAAGGCGCTACCCTAGACCCCGTAGACGGGGGCTACCCACCCCCCTCTAAACCTCCAGTTCACTATGTAGGCTAGTCGTGGAAAGAATATAACACAACCCAATAGTTTGAACTCCTTATATACAAAAACAATTACTAAGATTTTGGATGATTGGATTACTTACAAACTTATTCATCATACATGGGTTTCTAATTTAAGTTATGCACCTAAGAAATCCATGGAAATTCAATTATGCATTGATTTCATAAACTTGAACCACTCCCGGAATTTAAAAAAAAACTACCTCATGCCATCATCTGAGCCTATGTTGCACGCAGTATCTGAAGCAGTGGTGTCATCTTCACTTAAAAGTTTTTCGAAACACCTCCAAGTTCCTGTAGCAAAACCCAGTAGCCTAATAATATTCCATGAGAATCTTGGCACACACACACACCATCTGCAATCACTTGACGGGAGGGTTGACAACCTTCCTACCAATGACCAAGATCTCAAGCATTGCTTAAAGTAGTCTGGGCCACGCCCATGCCATGTACATAGTCTGATTGTTGCTTGTTGTTTTCATCTTGTTTTCCTTGCTTACTGTCTTTATTTTTATTTCATTTGTTCTACTTATGCTTTTTTGTTTATGTTAAATTTGTTTGCTTGATACCTTACTATTATTTTCGGAAATAAGTGTTTCCAACCACTACATTCTGGATTTTGAATAGAGTATGTGGTTGAAATATGAAGAGACTTGTGACACTGCAGAACTTGGCCAATCTTTGGTCCGTCTTCTTTGCGCTTGGTTATAACCTTCAGCCAATGAAGTCTTGATGGAAAATATGAATCGTCTGCAAGGAAATTTTTGGTCCAACCATGAACCTATGT
Organism: Pinus taeda; assembly: GCA_000404065.3. Lineage (NCBI taxonomy): Eukaryota > Viridiplantae > Streptophyta > Pinopsida > Pinales > Pinaceae > Pinus > Pinus taeda. Next base: position 35,659 of record APFE031262714.1, on the reverse strand, counting down.
CCACACTGGGAAGCCCCATGCATGTACTCAGCCTTCTGCTCTGTGTGTTCAAGCTCATCCAACTAGTAGAAACGGAGAAGGGGAAAATCTAAATGAGAAAACCTATGTCAGAGGTCTTACATGCTTCTCTTAAGGAACAACCTCTTCTGCTCTCAATAAGTCGGGATCACTCTTCTTCCCCAAAAATGAATAAGTGCCTATGGATAGTCCTCTTAAAAAAATACAAAGGCGAAAGAAGAGAAAGGCTTCCTGCGCAGAGAGGTGAAGCATGCAACTCCACCGGGGTACTGACCAGGCTCGTTGGCAGTCAAGAAATAAGAGTGTTCCTATGTGACTCCGCCAAGGTATTGTCCAGGCCTGCTGGCAGCGGAGCAACACCAAAGATGAAAACTTATACTTTGAAAATCATCAACTCGCGAGCTAAACTACCCTTACTAAATTTGAAACACTCTGATCAAGCTGAACTTTTGATTGTGTTAGACTAAGTTGGAAAAAGGTGAACCATGTATGTCCATGGGATAAGTGGGCAAGCCATAGTAACCCACACAGAAATTCAAGACTCCCCGAAAGACCAAGGCCCTATGCAATGTTGTGAAACCAGCTCACAAAAAGATATAAAAGATAGATAAATGCCTTATAAATAAGCCTCTTTGAGGGGGCAACCTCATTTACATTACACAAATGAACAAATCTTAGATGATATAAATGACAAGACCTCCTTTCTATATATAGGAGTCTAAGGGGTCATAATATAATCAGAGCCGACATAACAATAATAATGTAAGGGCACAATAATAACAATATGGGGACTACATGGGCACAACAATATAATAAGGGGGTTTTACTAATAACAATAAGGGGTTACATTAGTAGTATAGGGACCTAACATGCCCCTCTCCTCAACGGTTGAGTAGTTCTTGATACTTCTCTATAAATTCTTGTCCTCCCATGTGGAATCTTCAGCAGATAAGTTCTTCCACTTGATGAGACACTCTGAAATTGATCTATTTCGTAGCTGTTGATTTCTCAATTTTTTTACTGCTTTAGGTTCCAATATGATTTTTCCTTCCTTGTCAAGTTCTCACAATATTGTTTGAACTGGGATCTTCTGCAACTTTTGAATGAGTTCCCACTCCTTTGGGAATATGGATATCTATAAGTCCTGATGTTTGGAGGAACACATGATTTCGATGTGGGATCTTCTAGTGAACATAATTGTGAAATTACGCCCTATTTTTCTTTATTTAGAAGCTTTATCATGTTGTTAGAGTTGATTATATTTCGAGCTTTTCCTTTGATACCGCTCAATTCAACTTCCTTTCCTTCCCAAAAAACATTCAAGGAAAGTTCTTGAAAATTAAAAGCTATCATACCCAAAGATTGTAGCCATTGGACTCCTAGTAAAACATCAACACCACCCAGTGGAATGGAAAGCATTGGGCTATTCAATACATATTCTCCCATGGATATCTTGATATTATGGCACTTTCCATAGCAATTTATGGTTCCTCCACTTGCAACCATCACTTGACACTCTAGTGTTGGATATAGGAAGCAATTCAATTCCTTGGCTATCTTACAATGAATTAAATTATGGGCATTGCCCGAATCAATCAACACTATTACCTTTTTCTTCTTGATATGTCCTTCCATCTGAATAGTTTCAGGAGTGGTAATTTCTTCCAATGCTTTACAAGATATGGTCGGATTCATTTCTTGATGCTCGATGTGATCATTCAATTCTTGAACATTTTTCTTCTTGATATATCCTTGTATATTGATAGTTTGAGGAGTGGAAATTCTGGCTAATGCATTAAAAGATATGGTTGGATTTATTTATTATTTCTCGATGTGATATTTCACTTCTTGAATCTTTTTCTTCTTGATATGTCCTTCTATCTTGAGAGTTTGAGGAGTGGAAATTCTTTCCAATGCTTTACAAGATATGGTCGGATTCATTTCTTCTTTCTCTGGGGTGGGCTCCTAGTGTACATCCTCTTCTTTTGATGATTGTTGATCTTTTTCTTCCTCCTCTTCATAATCTATGTAAAATAATTTCTTCTCATCACACTTATGACCTTTAGTGTATTTTCTATCACAACTGTAACAAAGCCCTTTTTCTCTTTTTTCTTCCAATTTTTGTGGTGTAAACCTTGCAAGTTGTGGAAGGCTAGGAGAAAAAACACTTCCATAATTATAGTCGTGAGTGGTGGGATTCCTTGTTTCCATAATTTTGCTTTCAATTTTTCTTTCCAACCTGAATTCCTTCCCTAATGAATCAGGTTCCCAAAGACGAACCTCGTCTTGAATGTTATCCTTTAAAATCTCTATGAAGACATCAACCATTTTCTTCTCTAGAATATCATTTACCCTTATATTCAATTTTTGTAAGTCCTCAATGTGCTCTGCCATTGAACCCTTTTGATTTAGATTTATCAATTGGCTAAAGAATGTGTTTCTCTTTGTATCCTCATAATGTGCTATCCTTTACTCCGTGAAAATTGACCAAGTGACAAGTGGTTTACGAGAACAAAGTCCTTTATACCATAAAAATTGATTCAGTTCTAAATAATTAGATGCAATACATACCTTTTATAACAATGGTACACCATGTAGATCAAAATATTTATCCATCTGTAGTATCCAATTTACGAGATCCTTGCCATCAAACTTCGTCATCTCACTTTTTCTAGATTTTAGGAGCTCGATCTTGAAATGGTTGTAACTTTGTACTTTTAGATCTTTAAGTTCTGAAATTTTGGTCTGTAATAGCCCTCTGAGTTCTCTTTCTAACTCCATAATTCTGATCATGGATTCCTGAAGAAAGATATATTCCCAATCTCCCACGATGACCTAATTGTATACTAGTTCAGTAGAGTGAAATTGTACGACCTTCCATATGTCACTGTTCCAACCTTTCGTTCTGAAAATTATATCCAAAAAAAATATAGTCTGTCCTCTTTCTGTAACTTCTTACGAAATTGCAATTTGATGCTCAGAAAAAACGTTATGACAATTTTCGCAAGGTGACCTGTTTGGAATGTAATTCGGGGGTCTGCAAAAACCCCAAATTCCTCAGATGATATCTTTGAAAATATAGTGATACAGGATCTGAAATTTGCAGCTAAGGTTCAGACCGATTCCTTCTTAAATGGGTTTTATTGTTAGCTTCTGAAACTTCGTATAGAAATCGTTATAGCGAACATTCCACAATGACCTGTTTTAGATGAAATTCTAGAGCTTACAAAAACCCTAACTTCCTCAGATCATATCTCCAAACATATAGCGAGACAAGATATGAAATTTGGCCGCGAGGTTCAGCATGATTTCATCTAAAATGGTTTTTTTTTTGCTTCTGAAATGTCGCAGAAAAAAAATTTATAGCAACAATTCCACGATGACCTGTTTGGAGCAGCGAAACCCTAGAATCCAAGGCTATGATACCAAATGTTATGAAACTAGCTTACAAAAAGATAGAAAATATAGATAAACACCTTAGAAATAAGCCTCTTCATGGGGGAAACCTCCTTTACATTACACAAATGAGCAATTCTTGGATGATATAAATGAGAAGACCTCATTTCTATATATAGGAGTCTAAGGGATTATAATATAATCAGAGCCAACATAATAATAATAATGTAAGGGCACAATAATAACAATATGGGGACTACATGGGCACAACAATATAATAAAGGGGTTTTACTAATAACAATAAGGGGTTACACTAGTAATATAGTGTTATCAGGAAATCTAGTGTCTATGCAGAGCTACTAGTCCCACTAAGACGGGTAGTTATCTTAGAAACAAACAGATTAAAGTTACTTTCGCTTTTCTTTACGAGAAGTAGATAGGAGAGGAGTAAAGAATACCAACCTCGATCTTTCACTTGGTTCTCCGCTTGTTCCTTCTCCCCTTTGACAGATGTTTGTCATTGTTCCCTTGACCACTCCGCTTCAAAGAGTACCTGTAAAGTCAAAGCAGCATAATACCTTCAAAGTGCATAGGACTACAGTCATAAACAATATAGGACCAGATATATATTGACCACATACATGCACATATTAGAAAACATACAAGGATGTGGAAGAAAACTTGAATAGCTTTATTGATATAGAGATTAGAAGAGAGGATTACAACCCATTGATCTGACCCAGCATCATCCTCCCAGCATGAAAGCCCTTCTTCACCTCATGAAAAGCTTAGATCACCCAACACTATGATATTGCACCAGGAAACCAACAGCACTTCCTTACAAGATACAAGATTCCAACCTCTGGATCTCTGGGATGAGGGATCCATATATAGATTATTACAGGGGGGTGAGTCAGCTTCTGGGATTTTGATTATTGTCTTGTCTCTGATAGTCCTTGATTTCACTTGGAGATTGATGATCTCTTACCCATCCCTGGGCGAATTCAGAGAGGCAAGTGTCACAGGAGAAGTTTCTGGAAGATTCCATGATCATCCACCTTGCAAACTGTCTTTGCCATTTGTCTACTCTCGCCCATCGCACCCTACTGAAGGGCTTTCTAGTATGCATCACACTTTTTACACTAAGTAGGTGAGATGCATCACACCCTCTACACTGAGCAGTCAGTATGGTCCAGTTTTGACCAATTCTGAGCAGTTTTCTATGGAGAACTTTTGGGAGATGATGTAATCAGCTGACCTTGTTCCTTTAGGGAATGAAACAACACTTTTAGGGACTCAGAAGCCCTTGATTTATGGACATATGTGATTGGGTTTGTAGTGCCCAAATATGTCTATAATAGTTTCCCCCTAAAGCGTGAGGTTGTATATCTTTGATGTCGGGTGAAATTCTTTATCATGAGGATCTGAGGTTCTTTCGAACTGGAAGGCAACCTATAATAAGATACAATACAATACATTATCTTGATAACATTTTCATGATCTAGCTGAGGCGGGCATTCCCATGCTTAGCTTTATAAATTCATTTTCATGTACATAGGACAGACAACTGTCTGTGTGGCAGACTGATGATTTTGGTAGAGCCATCATCCTTTGATTTGGATGATCATCTGCGCAGCAATGATGTACATTTTATGTCTTTATTTTCCTAAATATCGTAGCCCGGATGGATGAAACTAGATCCAAGCTCTTCAAACTCATCCAATCCTCGCCCAAAGTACAAGTCGATCCACATGAAAATTGTTCTGGAGTCGAACATGGAAAGACATCGCCTGATTACCAGCCAATGATGTAAGTTGTTAACAGGTGCGAGAGGAGTCACCGATAATGATGATGACCCTCAAGATACTACAGTACAGTTCACATGGTGTGAAAAAGGGACTTGGCGTCGGACACCATGCAAAATCTTTCGGTCGAAGCCCATTGATGTAAACCTGTCGCCGAAAGTGAGAAACTTGCCATTGAGGCATGCAGGCTTCAAAGTATTGAAAGGGTTGTTCCTAGGTTGACTTCTTGGATAATGCGCTGTCGTCGACAAGAAGTAACCCATCGTAGGAGGGCCTTAATGAATCCCACATCTACGACACGGAACATAGCAAATGATTTTGTGGAGGTGAAAACAATCTGATGATACAGGGTTTAGGGTGGCAGTCATGAAAGAATGAAACGTGAAGGTATTGCAACGAATGAGACACAAGATGGGTTGGTGAATTCTCTGATCGACTTATCTTGAACATATCGGCGACACTGAAATAGATTGGTAGCGTTAACCCCAAATATGGATGATACGGTGGACCAATGGTAATATGACCGGTGAACGGAATAACCCAACCCGACTCAATCATGGTGATGGAGTGAAAGTGTCATGTTCAAGAGCGACTTGCTACCAATAAAGTTTCTTCAAGTTTTCTTCCCAATTTTCCCCTGTCATTGCTGACCAGTACCTCTTTATTTTTATCAAGCTTGAGGAGGATAACATATGCTTGTTCTATAATTTGGCCTTCGAGCAAACCCATCGCTATGTTTTAATGAGCCTACGAACCAGGTGTTCCAGATTAGAGGCAAATCCATCCCCTTGACTGTCATGGACATCTATTTTTTTACCGGTTTATCGAGGCGTGGTGCCCTTCTCTCACTATTAGGTTCTGCCCGTGGGGGAAAATCCGTGAGGGATTAGATTCGCCAATATTGTAGAGAAGGATCTCAGCCAAGTAGGGATGGAAAGATCAACATCCGAGATGTCACTGACCAGCCTTTGAGGACCATCTTGTTCATCTTTGCTAGACTAGCTGGTAGTGCAGCTCTTCACTTGGCCAACAGGTCCTATATGCAGTATGCCTTAGAATGCCTTGAACAGAAGGTGTTCAATTGGTGTGATGCAGTACTTCCGGTGATAAAAGAACAACTTAACAAGGTGAAACATGGGTAATCTAAGAACTTTGGCTATGGTTCCATTTTGACCGCTTTCACCTTGGAGAAGATCCCACTGATGCAGCCACAGTACATTTGACTTGGTTTTCCACCACCGACTGAGCCACGGATGTAGAGATGGGTTGACCTTATGGCCCGACATGCTGGTCAGCCACATGTTTCTTTCTCTGATGCTTTCTTTGATCGGTTCAACCGTCATGAGATGGTTTATGCCGAGTGTCCATATGCTGGTATGGATTTCCGAGGTGACCCAGATTTGGTGTTGTCGGCTGGTGAGCAGTGGAGTGCTATAGGTAAAATTTCTGAACATATCCCTATTTATTTCTTTTATAATGTTCTTGTGCTTTCTTTTATCAAGACTAATCAAAACTCATGTGCTCATGTAGATATCGGACCAGTGCGACCAGCAGTGCGCCTAAGAGCACCAGCTGTCGTTCCAGCAAGAGAGGTTGTAGGGAGGGTTGTCCTTCGCGACCTGGATGTGGCCGAGACTCTTGTAGCATTGTAGGATCAGATCGAAGGCCTCACTCTCGGTATCCCAGATGTGAGGACTGATGAGCTGCCTCTGAGATTACAGCGACATACTACTGGCATGCCACGTCGATGGACTAGGCTTTTACGCATGATTGCACAGGCGGTGACTTGTTATCACCAGCATAATTAGACTAGGGTGCCCCCTAGCATTTTGAGTTTTTGGGTCATTTGACCGATTTTGTCTTGGACACAGAACACTATGTGTAAACCATAAACAGTTATATATATTTTTTTGATTTTCAGAGCTTCATTTTGGTTGAGTTACATGATCTTGATGCAAATATTGATGAAATGCTTTTCTTTTATAAATGTCACAAATGTCTATCTAACACATAATTTGCCAATGAATCTGTTAATGTGTTTAATTTTCTGGAAATATTTTGATATTGGATAAAATCGAACTGTCTTTCCAAAATCTTGACCCTTAGGAACATGCGATAGATAGTTAGATTCCATACAGAATAGATACCGGTGAGCTGTAGAATGACGAGCTATGAGTCTAGCTTGACAACCAGTCGGCGTATGCCATGTGTGATGGCATCAGAGAGGAGCTCTATCAACGCACTGTATTCAATGTTGTTCGTTGATCAGCCAATACATACCCCTCTGAATCTCACTAACTCGCCGGTTGGATCAAAGATGGCCCAGGCCACAGAAGATAGGTTCTGCGAACTACGGCTTGCTCCGTCGGCATATCCAACAAACGATTCGAATGGGTTCGACATCTGTAAAAAATGTAAAAGTGGATTACCTAACCAAAAATGATCGCTCTTAGCGAAAAAAAAAAAAAAAAAAAAAAAAAAAAAAAAAAAAAAAAAAAAAAAAAAATGTAGCAAAAGCATAGGGGTTACTACACTGTGTCAAGCATAGTAACGCTTAAGGTACAACCCGTTGCGGGGTTGCACCAGTGGAATCCCATCATAATCCACTAACTCGTATGCTCCTCTTGCTAACACACACTTAACAATATAGGGGCCCATCCATAAATACTTGAACTTACCTTCTCCTAACTTATCAGACTCCTGGTCGTAAAGTAAGACCAGGTCACCTTCTGAGAATACACAGGGTTTGACATTCTTGTCGAACTGCACCTTGACTCATTTCTATGGGCTTTGTTATCCAAGGTGGCATCACGATGGGTTTCATCGAATTGGATTAGTTCCAAGAAATGAGCCTCTTCTTCTGAAGTTCCGGGGAGAAGGTCGACTGCGAGCTTGAGCGACGAGATTTCGTACTGGACTGGTAAGATTGCTTCCAGGCCATACACCAGCTGAAAGGGTGTAAATCTGGTCACACTTCTCACCGATGTCCGGTATGCCCACATGGCTAAGTATAGGATTAGGTGCCAACTCCGTTTATGGACTCCAATCATCCTTTGCAGTATGCGCTTCAGGACTTTGTTGATTGCGTCAACTTGCCCGTTAGCTTGCGGATAATATAGAGTAGAGCTGTCATGGGACAGTCCTAATTTGGCAGCCAACTCAACCATCATGTGATTACAAAAATAAGATCCATGATCTGTAACTATAGCTTGTGGAACACCGAATCTATAGACTACATGATTGAAAAATAAAAGAGCAACCGTTTCACCACTGTTGTTTAATGTAGGCATCGCCTCGGCCCATTTCGTAAAATAGTCAACTGCGACTATGATATACCCATGCCCCCCAGCTGAGGTGGGGTTACAAGTCATGAAATCTATGCCCCATTTGGCGAATGGCCCAACAGCAACTACTAGTTGCAGTGGCGCGGGTGGTATTCTAGTTTTGCAATCGAAGATTTGACAGGCATGGCAACTTCTGACTGCGGTTATGCAATCCTTGAACATTATTGGCCAGAAGTATCCTGCTCGTAAAATATTTTGAGCCGTAGCGTAACCAAATTAATGCCCCCCACACGTGCCTGAATGACAATCATTCAGGACTTTTTCGGCCTCCTCATGGGTGAGGCACCTCCGCAGAACTGTATCGATACCACGATGGTAAAGTGCATCACCGACGATGATGTAGTCTTTTGCTTGGTATCGAGTACGTCGCTGCTCTGATCATGAGGTATTAGACCTATATGTTTAGGTCTGGAGATAGATGATTATATATCCATACCACGGATCACTTGAAGATATCAGAAACAAATATTCATCCATGATTGTTGTATTGGATGTTGAATCATTGGACGACGATAGGAGATCGCATAGTAACTCCGCGAAAAACAGAGCTTTCTTTGATTTAGATTTTACAAATTCCAGATCAAACTCCTACAAAATTGCTATCCATTTGGATTACTTGCCCCCCAGTAACTGTCGCGACAAGATATAAGTCATGGGGTTGCAACCTGACAAAATGGTAGTTTTTCGAAAGAGGATATAGTGTCAAAATCTCTGTATCGCTTGAACAGCTGTGAGAGCTAGCTTTTCAACATAGGAGTACTTTCTTTCCGTATCATTTAAGTTTCGGCTTAAATAATAGATAGGATTTTAAATTCCATTGCCTTCTTGAACTAAAACCATTGCTATGGTCATATTTGCTGCAACCAGATACAGGTTATAGTCTTTTTGATAATCACGAGCATACATTAATGATGCTTTTATTAGGGATTCCTTTAAAGCATCAAAGGAAGCTTGCGCGACCTGATCCCAGATGAAGGGTACTTCTTTTTTCAACAAACGAGTATAACCTTTAGCAAGTTCGGCATAATTTGGAATGAACCTCCTCAGAAAGTTTGCTTTCCCTTGGAGTTTCTGAATCTGTAGCAAATTTGAAGTAGAGGGAAATCAATGATTGCCTGAACCTTACCTGGGTCAAGACGAATCCCGTCCTTCGAGACCACAAAGCCAAGTAAACAACTAGAACTGACACAAAACACACATTTTTGTGGATTGAGTCGTATCTTGTAGTGTCGGCAACGCAGAAATATCGCTCTCAAATATCGCAGATGATCAGTCCGCTTTCGCGAATGAACCGGAAAATCATAAAGATATGGTTGAACAATGTTCTTGATGTAATGGAAGGCATAATTCATTGCCCTCTGAAATGTTTCCCCTGCGTTATTTAAACCAAAGGGTAGCTTGCAGTATGTGAATGTGCCCCATGGACAAATAAATGCAGTCTTTGACTGGTCCTATGGGCAGATATTTATTTGATTATACCCGAAAAATCCATCCATAAATGAAAAGATTTCACATCCGGTGCATTCATCAATTATCTGGTCAATGAAGGGTGTAGGGTAGTTGTCTTTTGGACAATATTGATTTACATCCCTATAATCGACGCACACTCTAATGGTCCCTTTCTTTTTCATTACAGGAACAATATTCGATACCCAATCAGTTAGAGGAACCGGGTAAATAAAACCAGCATGGAGAAGTTTTTCAACTTCCGCCTTGATGGTAGCGGCTTTCTTGGGGTGCACCTGTAGGAGTTGTTGTCGTACTAGTTTGACATTTGGATACATCTTAATTCTGTGTTCAACGATACTCGAGTCGATGCCTGGCATTTCTTCATATGACCATGCAAAGACATCTTTGAACTTGTAAAAGAGAGCGTAATATATTTCCAGTTCTGAAGGAGAACAAGATTTGCCGACATGAATATTCTCTACAACATCTGTTTTGGTTGAAATATTGATGGCGATAGTCTCTTCAATATTGGATAGGTTTCACTTGGAATCCACCATATTTACAATATTTGATAGAAAATCAAAAATTGAGGGATGATCAAGGTCATTGGAACTATCTTCCGGAAGATGGGAATAATGGTGGTAATCTTCCCATGGTGCCTCGTCAATCATCATTGACTGAACAATTCCTTCGTCTGTAGAATGTACTTGCGACCAAGGATCTGAAGGGGTGCCATATTCCTTAGACCTATCTATCCAAACGCTTGATGAGTGTTGATTTGGGTTCGCCTCCCATGCTGAAAACATTGATTGCTACAATATTTATATTGGGCTTGGAGGAAAAACTTCACGATGATCCATGCTAACATCGTGATCAGATATCTTCTGAATGGAAGACACCATATTGCAGGTTCCTACCGTGGCCACTTTCGCCAGATTGTTAGGAGGTGGTAGGGCAAAAGTCCCCATTAAGGTAGGGTCTTTTAGTAGGCCTACTCCGATATTTTGAAGCGAATGAGGGCTTACGTGGATCATCGGAATGCTTCCCGTAACTTGCGAACTGTTGGGGAGGAATGTTTGTTGGTCGACGATTGTAATTCCTCCTTGGAAAGGAAATGCAATCTTTCTGAAGTATGTCGACACAACTGCAGCCATAGCATATATCCAAGGCCTTCCCAGTAGGATGTTGTAATCGAGATTTCTGTCGATAACTTCAACATCAATTTCCACTGTCTTGCCCCACAGTTCGACTTGCAAGTTACTTAAAATCCCGTATGGAGTGTATGTTCGTCCATCAAATGCTTTCAACGTCATTGACAATCATGACAAGGGCGATGAGCCCAAATTTTTCCAGCAACTCATTGACATAATACATGTAGATGCTCCCTCATCAATAATCATTCGATGAACAGTTTTGTTGAGGGCTTTCACTTGAATAAGGAAAGCAAGTTGAGCTAGTAACTGAGGGTCATATCCTTTATGATTAAAGGCCACAAGATTGGAATCCACTGGGTCAATCCCACCAATTGTTGATAATAGAGCCTGCGTTTGGGAGGGGAAATTTCGCAGTACCTCAAGTGTCGACATAGCGGACGGTGATTGGGCCAGATCCTCTACTATATTATAATTCTATGCTGCTCTGGCACGAGGATTAAATGTCGATTTGTGTACTACTCACTTTGGCGACTTTATCGTTAGCTCAGGAATGAGGGTGGCGCAACTTCGGTCGAAGTTGTTGTCAAACTACTAGGTTGATCAGTAGCCTTGTTGTTCGGCAACTATGGATTCACGTAATCTTTATTCCTTGTCGATATCAAAGCATCATTTTGTTGTTTCGAAATGGATAGCATAAGTACTTGGGATGGGGAAGCATTGTCACTAGCAACCAGATTGGTTCCCAGATATGGAAACAGATCAGTCAATACTGTTGAGGTTTTTGAACTCTTAAAGAGTTTCTTAACTTCAACTTTATGTGGACAATCTCTCGTCCAGTGATCCTCATCACATATCAGACACCCCGTAGGGGGTTTCTTTTGCCCAGGAGGGTTTGTAGAAGATTTTTCTGGAGACAAATCCTCTTGTTTCTTCTTCTTCCCTTTCTTTTTCTTCTTGCCCCATGGTTGCTTTGGTTCTTTTCCTTTGTCAGTCGACATGGAATTTACCTCCGAGGCGAGAAGTTATTCATTTGCATTTTGACTAGAAACCGTGTGAGCTTTCTTAGATGTAGTCTTTATGGTTTTCATGCTAGTTGTACCTATCACACCATCGCCGGCATGAGAGTCTTTGTTTGATTTAGGAGGAGGAGGAACGGAAAATTCCGGTCTAGGAGCATTAGGTATTTTGTCATAGAGAATACCAGACTGAGTATAGATCAAGTCTAGATATTGCACACGAGCAATGACTTGCTCTTCAGTGAAAACCCCTCCCTTTGCCACATCTTCTCTTATAGAAGGTAACGATGACTTAATAAACCATTCAGCTAACAGCTGGTTAGGAACATATGTTTTTACCATTCTACGACGATGCCGCCACTCATGGATATGATCAGATATATGAGTGGTTGTTGTCTGCTTAAAATTGGTAAGAAGCTTTGTTCCTATTTCATACCTTATGGGTAATTGAAATGGGTTAAAACGGTTGTGGCTAGGGTGCTGAAGTTATCAAATGAAGCCCTTGGAAATTCAATGTACCATTTTGCTGTTGGACCAGTTAACGTTCTCTGAAAAAGGCGAAGCCTAATTGAATCATCGTTGACAGTGTTGGATGAACACCACAGATGAAAGGTCATCACATGATTCGACGAGTATTCACCTGGATTTCCATTAAATTTAGGAATATCTAACGAAAGTTTCTGAGGAATCATTGGCCACCAAGGGGCATAAGCAATTAGATTGTTTGTTATCTTATTTAGATCCGGTAACTCTAAAGTCACCGCGAAGGGCAACTGTTGATTCAGGTTCGGTGAAGCATACCCAGGATAAGATGGGATCGCTTGAGCAATGGGTCTTTGCATACCAGCATAGTGTATTTGATGTTGATAACTTTGGTAAGGTTGATGGGCATAACCATTATGAAATGATTGTTGTTGACCATTTTGAATATACAGTTGCCCATTATTTGCAAAGATTTGCTGCTCAGATCCTTGGTAAACTTGTTGGAATTGCGGTTGTAGATATTGCACCAGCCATGGTTGTGAAACCATTTGCTGTTGTCCAATACTAGTTATTTGACCAAGATGAGGGGTAATAGTACCCGTTTGAACCTGGGTCGCTCTGGTTAGGGAGCCACTAATCGGTGATTGTGGTAGTGTCATGGAGACAGGAGGTTGTTGTATTGAAACCTGAGAAACTTGAGGTTGGCATACAACAGGAAATAATTGTACTTGCGACACTGTCACAATGGTTGGTGTAGTGGGGATATTCGACATAGGTAGGCTTTGTTGCATTGAGTATACAACTCTTGGTTGTTGAGGCAGTAGTGGTACCCAACCACTGGATGTAATTCTAGCATGACCCGAATTCTGTTGCGAACTCCCATATGGTTGTTCTCCTGGAGGAAACAATGAAAGGGTATACTGCCCCCCTTATGGTGGTAATCCAATGCTCAAAGGAACGATTGGCCTTTGGAGATAGGACTGCCCAAATTGATACTGTTTCGAAGGACCAATTTGATGAGACTCAACATAAGAGATTCTAGATATTATTCCGGATGAACAAACGGGAACAGACCATACTATCGAAACAGTCCCTGGATGGACTCCATCTAGCGATTGAGAGCTAGTTGGGACAGATGGTATACCGGCGAACATTGTCGGAGTGGTAGCAGGAAGTTCTGATGCTGCTGCGTAAGATGACATAGTCCTAGATGTCGACGGTTGTTCAGACATATGTAGTCTATGCAAGAGATTTCCTAGCGATTCTACAAGAAATTGCGATGAAGGGAGACTAAATTCTGATGAAGAAGGATATAGGGTGATCCCAGCTCCAAAGATGCAATGGAGTATTGGATGAAGGATCCTCCACAATCTCTTCTATAGCAATCAAACCAGGTGGGAGAGGTAGACCGTCAGGTCCGTAAAATATTTCTGGTGCCCAAGAAGGTATAGACTCTGTAGCGACAGTTGTTGGAGGGGTGACACCTTCCGTATCATCTCTAGATGTAGCCAGTTCAGGAATAGAGGCGTTTACCGCTACACTACGATCAGTTCTAATGTCCTCTTGTGGCTACAGAAATTCTTCTGTAAAGGCAGGGATACCAAATATGGTTGGAGTAACCAGAGTCCCTGAGGATGTTGGAACAGAAGTTCCAAGCAAACCAGGGACTTTGATCCGGTTAAACGAGTTCGCTTTATCTAGAATAGTTTTTTTTCTGGAGTCAAAGATGGTTGACTCGTTAATCTCCGCGAACAACGGGGTTTCGATTTACTTTCTTCCACGATTGTGGATTACTTGATCAACTAAAAATACAAGGGAAAAATGATTCCAAATTTAATGAATTTTAGATGCTTTGACACAACTTGCTTTTTCAATTTTCAAGAGTCGAGAAAAAAGAAAAAAATGACTCTAGTCGCCTTCGACTTTTAATGAGCCTGAAGTGACAAGTACTAAGATGGACATTTTCCTTTAAGGAGTCTGAAAAGGAATGAAAGAGACTACTCTGGAAATTTAGATAGAGGGATTACCAAACCAATCGCAAAACTGCAGAATACTTTTTACGGTACGGAAGTCAATCTTCCCGAATGTTGTGTTCAGTGCATTGCAATTGATAGGGCAGCAGACACGGCTTCCTAAGGATAAAGGATATAGGCTATTGTGGTCTCCCAATATATACTTGACGGTACTTGGGAGCACAAGTCCATACTGGCACTTGTCATCTCAAAGAGGAGGAATCACCCAACCTACGATGAAAGCGATAGTTACCAGGGTTTACGACGCCAGAATACATCTCTAGCCTAGACTTCTAGATGTTGTGCATTAGGTTCCAAAACGTTTTTATGTTCATTGAATTTATTTTATAGTTGATCTTTCTTAAGAATTTTTCCTTTCAGGTTCACTGCGTGATGTAGATATACAATTCCTAAAATGCAATCTAAGATGATAAACAATTGTTTAATCTTCTTTTTGCAATGAAAATCCTAGCTACTAAGGAAAGAGAAGCGGAAATCTTTCAACAAAGAGCAGAGAGCACACACTAGATGAAATGTCCTAAAACAAAATAAACAAGCATCCTAAATGCAAATGCACGTGCATGTATTTTTTTTCACTTTTTTAATGTGTGAATGACAAAAAGAATGCTAAGTACAAATTTGAATTGTTTCAAGCGACAGTACTAACGATTTTCTTTTCAAAAAACGAAAGGAAGATAATGACGACACTTTGCGATTTTGAATTGAAAATTGCTTTTGACACTTGAAAAACTACTAATTCAAATCAAATACAAGAGTAATAGTGTAATCGAACATCAAGAACAATAGAATTCTTTTCTTTGACTGAAGACGACACTTGCGACACTTTCAAATCAAAATACGACAGCTTGATTACGCTACTTCTTTGTAAAAGAGGACTGTAAATGGCAAACAATACATAAAAACATTTACAGTTCTTTGTACTATGGAGGCTGAATTATGCAAAGGAAGGGATTTTCCACAAAGGTATACTGATCACAGACAGCAAAACTCCTAAATAAAGCTGAAGAGAGTGAACAAAAAACCAAAATCTGGAAGCAGAAGAGGTCTTATCTGATCATCGCACTTGTAACACAGGGAAAGTGTGATGCATCTCACTTACTGCACACGGGAGGTGCGATGCATCCAGATTCCCAAGAAGAGAAGGTGAGATAGTCCAGGGATGAGACTTCAACTTGGTGCTGGGTCACAGTTTGTAGCTTAGTTCAGGGATTTAAGACGAGAAAATGATAGTCAGTAAATGTAAATCATAGAGGTTGATCTAATGAGGTTACTGGAGCCACCACCAGGGCAATTAGGATGTTTGCAAATCAATTGTTCAATTTATAAACAAAACCCAAAGATAGACTGAAGCAGCATTGATCTACTTTGCACTTGCATAGCAAATGCAGTTCGAAGGCTAGTTGGCTTGACTTCAGGCTCCATCTATAAGTTTATAAAGCAAACAAATATAGACAAGCAAACAAACTACTCGCTCCCCAGTGGAGCCGCCATTTTGTTATCAGGAAAACTAGTGTCTATGCAGAGCTACTAGTCCCACTAAGATGGGTAGCTATCTTAGAAACAAATAGATTAAAGTTACCTTCGCTTTCCTTTACGAGAAGTAGATAGGAGAGGAGCAAAGAATACCAACCTCGATCTTTCGCTTGGTTCTCCGCTTGTTCCTTCTCCCCTTTGACAGATGTTTGCCACTCTTCCCTTGACCACTCCACTTCAAAGAGTACCTGTAAATTCAAAGCAACATAATACCTTCAAAGTGCAGAGATCTACAGTCATAAACAATATAGGACCAGATATATATTGACCACATACATGCACATATTAGCAAACATACAAGGATGTGGAGGAAAACTTGAATAGCCTTATTGATATAGAGATTAGAAGAGAGGATCAACCCATTGATCTGACCCAGTGTCATCCTCCCAGCATGAAAGCCCTTCTTCACCTCATGAAAAGCTTAGATCACTCAACATTATGATATTGCACCAGGAAACCAACAGCACTTCCTTACAAGATACAAGATTCCAGCCTCTGGATCTCTGGGATGAGGGATCCATATATAGATGATTGCAGGGGGGTGAGTCAGCTTCTAGGATTTTCATTAGTGTCTTCTCTCTGATAGTCCTTGATTCCACTTGGAGATTGATGATCTCTTACTCATCCCTAGGCGAATTCAGAGAGGCAAATGTCACAGGAGAAGTTTCTGGAAGATTCCATGATCATCCACCTTGCAAACTGTCTCTGCCATTTGTCTACTCTCACCCATCACACCCTACAAAAGGGCTTTCCAGTATGCATCGCACTTTTTACACTAAGTAGGTGAGATGCATCGCACCCTTTGCACTGAGCAGTTTGTATGGTCCAGTTTTGACTAGTTCTGAGCAATTTTCTATGGAGAACTTTTTGGAGATGATGTAATCAGCTGACCTTGTTCCTTTAGGGCATGAAACAACACTTTTAGGGACTCAGAAGCCCTTGCTTTATGGACATATGTGATTGGGTTTGCAATGCCCAAATATGTCTATAACAATAGGGACCTAACATAGCAGTGAACCAAAATAGAGAAGTTGGAATTCTACCAGTGTGCCGCTAAGTGTTGTAGCGGCTATAACCACCCTCCAAAATTTTGGCCTGCACCCAATTTCGGAGCCTCCCTTGAGAGTTTCACTTGATGACTACACACACTTGAGTTCACTCCGTGAGCACGTGCGAGTCTTTGCATCTACCCTGCTTGTTCATTTCACCTAGGTGTTTGCATGTTGATGTCAAAGTCATGCTTGCGACCATATTCTGGCCATGCTCAAAGTCTTCGCTTCATGTGTACTTGTTGTGTTCACTATGAAAACATTTGTCGCACTCACACACAAAGTCACATTCACTTTCGCAAGTGTCATCACGGTCAACCAACGATCAATCAAAAGTGTCATGTTTGTCACTTGCTCCATTGGTCAGTCATGTTGAACATGTATGTCTGGATGGTTTGAGTCGTCTCATCGTCGAGTCATGTAAGTGTGTGTTTGCATGATCACATATGCATATTTCACTCACTCACACACTTAGCCATTTTGTTGAATTTCTGATGACCAGACTCCCCTCTAACAATCGGACCATCACCCCATGATCGACTTGATCGATTGTCACTAGAACAGCACAAAATCACCCAGCAAGCTATTTCAAGTTGTGTTTCCTACAAGAAAATCAATCAGCCTTCATGATGGTCAACCAGAGAGTTTGACTGGGCAGCCACCCCAGGACTCACTCCCCTAAAAAATTATGCAGAGGCTGCAGAACTTACCTGCTCTACTCGCTGAGAAAATTGCATAGACAGGCCAGACAGACACCTAGTGCCCGTCCCTATCTCCCTCATAAAATTGCGCATTTTTTCTAGCCAGGCCTCTTAACAGTCACTAGATGCTCACCTAGAAAACTGTACAGTTTTCAAGAGCAAGCTCTCTGCTGCCTAGTAGTCTACTCAGCTCAGAAACTACACAAAGGTGATCAGCAGGCCAGCCCTAGCCTCAACGCAATTTTTCCCACCAGCAACTCCTGGCAATAGACTGCCAGTTCCCTCCAAGAATTATGAAATTATTTCTGCCAAGCTCCAGCAGCAGACTACCAGTTCCCCTCAAGAATTGCGCAGTTTCTGCTACCAATGACCTGGCAACCAGCTGCTAGTTCCCTCGAGGAATCACACAGTTTTGGCTGCCAAGCTCCCATCCCATTCCTCTAAAAAAATGCATAATTTTTGTCTGCCAAGCCTCCCTATAGCCTAGCATGTTCCTCCAAAAAATTGTGTAGTTTTTGTTGCCAAGTCCCCACTGCCTGCTCGTTCTAGAAACTACGTAGATTTTGCCTACCCAGCCTTCCTTCAGCCTAGATTGTTCCCCTCAAAAACTACACAGTTTTGTCCTCCAGCTGAGCCAAACGTCGCGGACAATCACTGTCAATCCATATTTCCCATCTCCATCACCCAGTGACTCTTGCGCAGTTTTCATCAACAGTGCCCGTAGCCTCCATCCTGCCTCACAACCTTGTTTCCTCTCCTGGTCACTTGCATCCGAAATAATCATGTATCATGGTATATTAGGAGGTTTTTGGATTTGATGTCATCTCAACATGAGTGACTACAAGAATAGGTACACGAACAAACATGGCACGACGACGAATGGGATGAATGAAGGAAGTACATGTTCACCAATGAACAAACAAACGATGCATGTAAAGGGATGTGCTTGCAAACATATGATCATGCAAAGATGTGTTCGCAGATGGACAAATGAGAAAACATGCAAGATGTGCTCATAGAAGGATGAACGAACGAATATGCACCTATCGCGAATAGACGAACCTATCAAGCCTTCCAACATACAAGCAAGGACCAACGTGAAAAAGAAACATCAAGCGAACCAACGACCATCGAAGACTCCACAAAATTTTCCATGCGGAGGTGAAGTTGTGACACACCATGAGGACATCCATCACTCAGCAGCATTGCAACTCAACATGCAAACCAGTAGTAGCACGAATGTATCAACGTTGTCATCTCGAGTCATGTCATGAGTCATGTCGTCCACACCTCTACTGTGGGCCATACTTTCTGTTAATGTAATGTAACGTCAAAGTACAAGAGACCCACTTGTTGTACAAAGAGTCATGTAAAGTCAAAGAGTCTTGGAAGTCAAACAGTCATGAGGGTAGTCAAACAGCCACAAGGGTTAGTTTCACCCTTGGCTATAAATACCCCCTCATTTGTACATGCAAAAGACTTTTCACCTTAGCTCCTCCCACATAGCCAGGAGAGTCTATAATATTTTCTTTGAGGAGTAAGTAGTGGCTCCAACGCCCCACTCAATAGTTCAGTGATGTATGGTGTAACGATGTGTCTTGGAACTTTCACTTAATTCAGAAGCCTGCTAACAGGCCAACACATTTTCACACATGTATTGTAACTATTATAAGACTAATCTTAAACACTTATGATGCATGTTGTTTTAACTTGTGTTTCACACTTGAAATATTTCACTTGTTGCTATACATAATCTATTAATGAAAATGTGTTGTTAAGTCACGCCCGTGGTGGCTACCTTCTTGGACATCAGACAGACCTTTCACATAAACTTGTTGTAACAACCGTTGTACTCATGCAGATTCATCTGCTGAGTGTTGTTTGTGTTATATTCCCTTGTGTGTTATGACTGCCGCATCCTTGTGGATTTTTCCTCCGGAAGCTCTACATGTCCTATTGTGTTGTGTGTTCCTAGCAAATTTGAGACTTACTCCCAATCGACTTGGGACTCACTCTCACCCTCTCCCTCTACAGTGAAAGAACCATTGACACAAGTAACACTTACAATCACTAGGCACGCGAACCTCACTTCTTGAAG
Organism: Pinus taeda; assembly: GCA_000404065.3. NCBI lineage: Eukaryota > Viridiplantae > Streptophyta > Pinopsida > Pinales > Pinaceae > Pinus > Pinus taeda. The sequence goes on along the minus strand of APFE031262714.1, from coordinate 15,580 downwards.
ACAAAGCAGACCACTCTCTTGCGCCGACAAGCAAGAGTTGAGGCAAATATTTAAGATAATGGTAATTGGGCCACCATCCCGAATGGAACTCGCACGCCAAACGGAGTGAGGTCTAGTTGGGACTTCATACCGGGGTGATCCCCTGAATGTTGGCAGGTCCAACACCGTCAACAGACTGATACCTGAAATCAAACATACAAGAATGAAAAATAACATACAACGATGTAATCAAGCGACATATAATAACATGTAAGCGACTTATAACAATATGTAACCAGTCATATACTCATGATGATGCATTCCACAAAATCAACCTCCAAGTTCCTCATGACAACCTTACTAAAACCATGATCAACATTATGTAATGCAACAAGAACATGGAATGCAAGTGGATGAAACACACATGCAACTAACATGCATGTATGACCAACAAATAGCCCATCTAGTCTAAGGGGTGAACCATGCTCTGATACCACTCTGTAAGACCCTCCTCCCACATCTACCCAAGTAACCATCCAACCGAGGTAAACATGCAATGAGAGGATAATATGATTGGATTTGACCTCCTATGTGAACTTAAGGAAGTGAAATCGATGGAAACATAACACATAGACATTCAACATTAGCTTCAAGACCCTCAAGAATCAATCCAACACTTCAGACAAATTTCCCTTGGGTCCTACTGAAGTTTTGACCATCTTAGACCTCATTCATTCTCATGCTATACGCATGACAATGTCCAGAAACCCAGAGTCGCTCTTAGAGGCTTGCCTGCCAATGTTGAGAGATTCATTTTCCTAGTTTTATACCAACATCCCTAGGATTTGAGCCACTTTTTCAGGCCCAGCGCCTAGGTCACTGCCCAGAATGGGATGATAACTTAAGAGCAGTAAAAGAATAGGGAAAAAATGATGTAAAAGAAATAAGTTAAACAAAACCTTAATCAAACCCCTACTAGCCATGATAGGCATTTCGTTAAACACCTCACAAACATGTAATCTATAGGTGTAACAAACAGAATTAAACATAGGGATCTCGTACTTATCTGAGAATCTCTAAGAACCATTTTTCCCTTATGTCATTTGTTGCATTTCATCTATTAGGTCATAGATTCATTATCCATTCATTTACAAGTAAAAACATGGTGAGAGCCATACATAGTCGATGTCATAAAACATACATATAACTAGCACAGTACCATAAATATATCAGCCATAAGATCCAAAAACAAATATGTACATTTACATGTAAAACTAAGGGAATGAATTCTCATTAATGAAAGAAATGAACCCAACTGGAGATGGGACTGCCATGTTTTTCCTAACCATAGATTGGTTAATCCAAGTATCTCTTCAGCCAATCACCCCCATGTCATATTCCAAGCATGAATGTGGGACTCATAGAACACACTAAATAATTCACCAGAGTTCTCCACCTACACTATGAGGAATTTGAGTGCCTCCTAGTCTCTCAGGATTTACCGTAATCCACAGCTTCGTCTAGGGACCACTAAGACCTACACCGAGACACACTCTCTATTCTTTACCATACATCCCATCCCGATACTACTAGACCCAATGGAGGGAAATCCACCTCTTGGATTTACCATATATCCTGTCATTCACCGGCAAGGATTCCTAGGCCCATTGAGGCACACAATCCTAGCTTTACCGCAACCCACAGTCTGGCTCAGGGGTTACTAGGCTAGTGGGTTTACCATGATCTACAATCTAGTTTAGGGACCACTAGGCCATGTGTTTTTCATTTTGGAGATCCACCCCATTCAACTTTGAATCCATCCATCCATCCCAGATCAACCGAATATAAGAACTCATATCATCAGAGCTAACAAGAAATGGCAAGGCTAGATTGAAGAACATTGTCACAGCTAGAAACAAACCCATGCCATGATAGAAAAGAACCACATGAAATACCCTGAATGCCAAATCTAGCATTGAAAATAAACATGAAAGTCAGTACCTGCAATGAAGCATGTTGTATTTGCTTGATCTTTCCTTTCCTTGCTTGATCTTTACTTCCTCTTGCCTTTTGTGCCTTTCTTTCTCTAATTACAAAGTGCTCCAAGAAACTCTAAGTGTCCAAGAGTGAGAGAGAGAGAGAGAGAATAATGAGAGAGCTCCAAAACTCAACTAAGAAAAGGTTACCAACTGATCCTCATAAGCCTTTTTATGAATGAGGCCTCTATTTTCTTCATTTTCCATTATTTTCCTTCATTTTCCTCCTCACATGCAACTTATGACCTTTCACCTCCTTTTTCTCCTAATTTCCATTATTTCATAAATAATGTGCCAAAAATGTCATTTTGCCTTTCCAAATCCTTAGCCATTTCCTTTTCCAATTTCCTTAGCCATAAAAAACCAAATGAACACCCCCTAGGATGTCTTGCCTAAGATTCAGCTTTGAATAAGTGTCCAATCAACCGTGGTTATTATTTTTAACTTGTACTACATGGAATTTTCACCAGGGTTGTTACATTCTTTGTGTTTCATGATTACACAGAGAATATGAAGGCTAGAATAGCTATCTTCAGCCTTTAAAGGAAAGCAGACATTGAGTGGGAAGATGTGAAGCGGGTTAGAGACATCAGGACATTAGAGTTGAGTTGGCATGAATTCAAGAGACTTTTCAGGAAGAAATATTTGTTAGAGAGGTACTATGACAGTAAAGCCAAGTAATTCTATGAGTAAAATATGGGACAGATAACGGATGAGGAGTATACGAACAAGTTCCTAGAGTTGTTTAGGTATGTATCGTCTCTTGAGGATGAGAAAGGCCAAGTTGAGAGATTTTTTAGTGGATTATCATTCTCATTTAAAGATCAGATTAAGTATGATGAGCCTCGCTCACTTGAACAAGTCATTGGGTAATAAGAAGGAAACATCAGTTAGAATGGTTAAAGCTATGCAGGCAAGTCGCAGTCGTGGAAAAGGGTGTGTGTTATTTGCAGTACATATTTCTAGTGATCAAGGTAAGGATGTTGAGGATGCGTGTATTGAACAGGTACTCGATTTTACAGCAGTTTCAGGATGTATTTACCACAAATATTTCAGAGTTTTTGCCTCATAAATAAGTGTACTTTTCTATTCATGTGGTACCAGGGGCAGCACCAGCATCAAAGGCAGCGTACAGGATGAGCACACTAGAGTTGGTAGAACTGAAGTTGCAATTGAATGAAATTCTTGATAAGGGATACACTAGGCCAAGTGTATCACCTTGGGGTGCACTAGTATTATTTTTGAAGAAGAAGGATGGTACTCTCAGGCTATGCATTGATTTTAGGCAGTTGGACAAGTTAACTATCAAGAACAGGTATTCATTGCCAAGAATCAATGACTTTTTTGATCAGTTGAAGGAAGAAGTAGTGTTCTTGAAGATTGATCTGAGATCAGGCTACCATCTGGTATACATCAAAGAAGAGGATATTTACAAGACTTCTTTCCATACTAGGTATGGACATTATGAGGTTTTTGTAGTTCCATTCGGTCTCACTAATGCTCCAGCTACTTTTATGTGCTTGATGAATAATGTGTTGCGTCATTATCTAGACAAGTTTCTTATTGTGTTCATTGATGATATATTGATATATTCTAAGAATGAGGAAGATCATGTTGAACAATTAGCAGCAGTATTGAGATTATTAAGAGAGCATCAGTTCTATTCCAAGCTTAGCAAATATTGTTTCTTTCAGACAAAGGTACATTACTTGGGACATGTTGTTTCCAAGGAAGGCATATCATTGGATCCGAGAAATATAATAGTTATTATGGAAAGGGAAGCTCCTAGGAATGTGGATGAGATAGGGTCATTTATGGGGTTACCATGTTACTACAAGAGGTTCATTAGGAAATTCTCATGGATTTCATATCCTATCACATCATTGTAGCGAAAATGAATTTGAATGGATAAAGGAATGTGTGGCAATGTTTTAGCAGTTGAAGCATTTGTTGACAAATGCTCCAATTCTAAAGATTGCAAATCTGGATAAAGAGTTTGTGGTGTGTACAAATTCCAGCAAGAGGACTTGGTGAAGTCACAATATAGGAGGGACATGCGGTATGTTATAAATCAAGAAAATTGAATGAGCATGAGTAGAATTATGTTACACGTGATCTTCAACTCGCAGTGATCATCCATGCTTTGAAGATGTGGAGGCACTATCTTCTTGGCAGGATATTTGTACTAATGAGTGATCACAGTGGATTGAGATAGTTGTTTGACCAACCAAATCTGAGTTCCAGGCAAGCTAGATGGTTAACCATGATCAGTGAGTTTAATTTCGAGATCATGTACATTAAGGGAAAGGAAAACAGGGTTACATATGCTCTTAGCACAAGAGTGCAGGTGAATCATATAGCAGTTATGAGTTTGTATGGAATAGATCTACAAGATTGTTTCCTTCAAGGACAACAAGATGACAAATATAAGGAGCTTAGGCACAGGTTACAATAGGATACATGTGATCATGATGTGGACTATCGTCTCACATTGGATGGTTTGGTTAGATTTTGGGATAGGATCTATGCGTCAGACACTAGTGAGATAAAGAAGATTATATTGAGGTAATTTCATGCTAAAATGTATTTACGTCACCCTGGATACCATAAGACATTGGAAACAGTTAAGAAGTTCTATTATTGGCCGAATCTAAAGAAGGAATTTGTTGATTTTGTGGCTATATGCTTGGATTGTCAACAAGTAAAATCAAAGTGCATGCATCCAGGTGGATTACTATAGCTGATTTCAATTCTAGAGTGAAAATGGAAGGTCATTTCCATGGACTTCATTACAGTTTTGTTGAGGACATCTAGACAACATGATTCCATCATGGTTATGGTGGATGGGTTAAGAAATGTAGCATACTCATTCCAGTGAAGTATATGTATTCCACTAGTGATGTAGCATAGGTCTTCATCAAGGAGATAGTGAGGTTACATTGTGTTCCAAAGAAGATAATTTCGGAAAAATATGCTAAGTTCACTTCCAGATTTTGGAAAGACTTTTTTACATGTTTGGGTACAAAGTTGGTCTAACCTCCCCTCCTCCCAGGTCCACCCAATAAATTTACCAGCTGGGGTAAACATCCGAAGAGAGAGGCTACTATAAGGTATTCAACTTCCTTGGTGACCTTAAGGAAATGGAATCGATAGAACACATCAAACAAACCCCTCCACATCAGCAACAACACCATCAAGAGACATGTCAGCCACTTAGACATCCTGTCCCTGAACCCCACTGATGATTTAATCCTTTTAACCCAAAATTCACTCTCATGCTATAGGCAAGACAACGACCAGCAACCCAAAGTTGTCGTCATAGGCCTATGTGCCAGCTACTGTGGACTTTTTTCAGCAAACCTGTGCCAGCGACCCTGAGATTTGAGCCACTTTTCTAGCCCAGAATCCCAGGCTCTGCCAAAAAATTGCTACATCCTTCGGAATCCAACAAAGACATGATAATAATATAAACAAATCAAAAATCAACCTTAGGACTAGGCCTGAGCATCCCCAACCGAGATTGACATTCTATCAAACACTTAGCATCAATGCAACCTACAGGTCTAGGATACAATATAGAGCATAAATGGTTGAAATAACTTATGAAACATAACAAGAAGGATCACATCCTTCTCCATTGAACTAGTATATGATCAATTAGGTCTTGCATCCATCCATTTGACAATTACAATTAAATACATGCAATAACCATGACATGAACCAGTCATATAACCATGATTATAACCAAAATTAAACCATATAAATATCAGAGATATAACAGTCATTAAATCCACATATAAACCAGTGAAAAAGTTAGAGAACTTAGCTTTTATTAATCATAGGCAAATCCAACTAGGTTCGGGACTTCCACCTACCACTCAACCATAGGCATAGCTGAACCAAATCTCTCTTTCAGTCAGTCACCCCCATGCCATATTACAAGCATGAATGTGGGATCTCATATAACAACCAAGGGAATCCAGAGGTTAAACCACCTCCGCCCTCATCAAACCATGATCACACCAAAACCAATGCTCCGATCACAACTGAACCGAAATTGGAATGCCATCCAAAATCCATCAACATCGTTGAGGAATTTTTTGTCTCCTTGTCTCTCAATATTACTGCAATCCAATCTCATATCACTAGGCCCTAAATCGAGACCAGTCTCTCAGGATTTACCACAATCCAAACTTGGATCACTAGGCCTTAGACCAAGACATCTCCCTCAGGATTTACCGTGTATCCCACCAAAATTGATCAAGGGATTCCTAGGCCTTTGGGAATGAACCTTGAGACCACCTCTGCCCCGTATTCTGAAATCCATCTAGTAAACCAAAGCTCAAACACCAATATAAACATCCCAACGTACCATTGCACTTGGAAAAAGGAAAGGCTAGGTTGAAAACCATTGTCAGAACCTAGCAAAACCATGAAACCGACAGCAAGAGAACCATACACCAACATGCAAATCCATGCATGTCCAAACAAGCTAGGAAATTACACATGAAAAAGGTTACCTGCAAGTATTCTTGTTGAAGTTGCTTGATCCTGCTTTTCCTTCCTTGATCCAAAGCTAGAGTGCTCCAAGAAAACTCTAAGTGACCAAGAGTGAGAGAGAAAAAGAATAATGAGATAGCTCCAAACTTGAACTAAAAAAAGGTTAGAAAAAGATTTCCCACTGATCCTCGGAAACATTTTTATTAATGAGGCCTCTATTTTCTTCATTTTCCATTATTTTCCTTCATTTTCCTCCTCACATGAAACCTGTGACATTTCACCTTCCTTTTCTCCTATTTTCCTTTATTTTCATTAATAAATGTGCCAAAAATTCCTTTTTCCTTTTAATTCCTTTTCCTTAGCCTTTTCCAATTTTCCTCAGCCAAAACACACATCTAGTGATGCCAACTAGGATATCTTTGCCTAACATTCAGCTTGGAATAAGTGTCCCTTAACCGTGGTATTATTTTCCCTTTATTAACTTTTATTACATGGAATTTTCACCAGGACTGTTACAGAACCCTACCCCTTGGGGAACACTATCCTCAGTTTTAAACCATACCATGACCTCAGTAAAACCATTGAAAAGCAAACGTATTTCCCTTCGAGCTTTATAACTTAGCTCACTGTAGTATTTACAATGAAAGACCTTCTCAAAAGAAAAACATCATGACAACATGACAATATAACAACCATAATAATATGACACCCATACTGCTTATTTGTAGGTTTATAACTTAGATCACGGCAATATTTACATCCATATACATATACATACATATACGAAAACATCATCAAAACAGATGCGAAGATCAAACCAAAACTGCTTTGCCTCAATTGGAAAACAATGAACGATACAGGGTTCGCATCTAATCTGCCATCTCCCATGTAACTTATTTTAGCCCAAAGTGCTTCCACTACACTTTAACGTGCTCTATGGCTCTATTCCTGAGCATGAGATACTTCCACTCCAATATGCACTGAGGCTCCGACTGGAACTCTCCTTCTTGCTCCACCTGCAATACAAATTAATCAATAACATGATCAACATCCTTTATATACTTCTTAATAAATGAAATATGGAAAACATCATGGACTTTCATTGTTGGAGGCAGTGCAATTTGATATGCCACTGGTCCAATCCTCTCAAGGATCTTGAAAGGCCCGTAATACCATGGTGCCAACTTGGCACATGAACCAATCCTCAAAGAGATTTTCTTGGCCTTGATGTGAAAATACACATCCTCCCCAACCTGAAGCTCCTTGAACACCCTATGTTGATACACATAACTCTTTTGTCTATCTTTTGTTGCCTTTAAACTCTTCTTTATAACCTACATTTCCTACTCCATGTCTGCTAACATGTCTGGTCCAATAAGTACAATGTTCACTGGATCACTCCAGCTAATGGGAGTGTTACAACTCTGTCCATACAATGCCTTAAAAGGACTCATCCTCAATGAATCTTGATAATCATTGTTGTATGTGAACTCAACCAATGGAAGATACTCCTCACATTTCTTCTGTTGGTGCATCACGTACATCCTCAACATATCCTCCAAGATCCTGTTGACCCTCTTTGTCTATCCATCTTTATGTAGATGATAGGTTGTGCTAAAGGCCAACTTTGTACCCAAGCCTGCAAATAGATCCTTCCAAAACTTGGAAGTGAAATTTGCATCCTTGTCTGACACAATCTTCTTCGGAACACCTTGCAGTCTCACTATCCCTCTGATGAACACCTGTGCTACCTCGCTGGCTTAATATGTAGTCTTTACTGGAATGAAGTGATATACCTTACTCAACTTGTCAACCACGACCATAATAGAATCACATTGTTTCACTGTCCTTAGAAGACCTGTTATGAAATCCATGTAAATGACCTCCCATTTCCATTCCAGAATTGTTTTCAGATGTAGTAAACCACCTGGATTCTTACATTCTGCCTTTACCTGCTAACAATCAAAACATCTAGCCACGAACTCTCCCACTTCCTTCTTTAGATTCGGCCAATAGTAGAACTTCTTCACTGTTTTCAACGTCTTCCGATATCCTGGATGACCCGAATATGGCTTGGCATGAAATTCCCTCAAGATAAGCTTCTTGAGCTCACTGCAATTTGGCACATAGATCATGTCTCTAAATCTCACCAAACCATCTATCGTGAGATGGTAGTCTGCATCTCGATCACCCATACATGTACCTTCACGTGTACCAATACTTGTACATGTTCTCTATTGTAACCTATGCATAATCTCCATGTATTTGCCATCCCGTCGTCCTGCCTGCAAGATCCTATCCTGTAACTATGCCCATAAGAGCTCATAGCTGCTATATGATTTACCTATACCTTCCTACTAAGAGCATCTGCACCCTAGTTCTCCTTCCCTTTGATGTATCTGATCTTGAAGTCGAACTTACTAAGGGTATCCAACCATCTAGTTTTCCTGGCATTTAGATTTAGTTGATCAAAAAAATACTTCAGCCCACTTTGATCACTCATCAACGTAAACCTCCTTCCAAGAAGATAGTGCCTCCACATATTCAATGCATGTATAATCATTGTTAGCTCAAGATCATGTGTTGGATAGTTCTGCTCGTGCTCATTTATTTTTCATGAATCATAGCACACTACCTTCCTTTCTTGCATGAGAACTCCACCAAGTCCTCTCTTGCAAGCATGTGCACATATTACAAACTCCTTGTCCGGATCTACAATTTTTAGCACTCGTTCATGTGTCAACAACTACTTAAGCTGCTCCAAACTAGCTTCATATTCTTATGTCCATTTGAACTTCTTACCTTTCCACTTCAATGATGTGATAGGATATGCAATGAGTGAGAATTTCCTAATGAACCTCCTGTAGTAACCTACCAATACCATAGATGATCTCACCTCATCCACATTCTTAGGAGTTGCCCGCTCTATGATGGCCCTTATCTTTTCTAGATCCACTACTATGCCATCCTTGGAGACAACATGCCTCAAGTAATGTACCTCCATCTGAAATAATTTTCACTTGCTAAGTTTAGCATACAACCAATTCTCTCTTAGAAATCTCAACACTGCTTCTAAATGCTCAGCATGTTCTTCCTCATTCTTCGAATATACCAGTATGTCATCAATGAATTAAATAACAAACTTGTCCAGATAAAGACGCAACACACTATTCATCAAACACATAAATGTAGTGGGAGCATTAGTCAAACCAAATGGAACAACAACAAACTCATAATTCTCATACTTGGTCCTAAATGTAGTCTTCACGATATCCTCTTCCTTGAGGTGTACCTAATGGTATCTCGATCTCAAGTCGATCTTAGAGAACATTGTTGTTCCCTTCAACTGATCAAACAAATCATCAATCCTCAGTAATGGGCACTTGTTTTATTATCTTTACTTTATTTAGGTGCATTTATTCAATGCATAATCTAATATTACCATCTTTCTTTTTCAAGAACAACACTGGTGCACCCCAAGGTGATACACTCAACCTGATGTCCCCTTGTCCAACATTTCCTTCAGCTACAATTTTAACTCAACCAACTCAGGTGTGCTCATCTTGTAAGGTGCCTTTGATGTTTTGGATTCTCCTGGCATCAATTCAATAGAAAATTCTACCTCCCTATGAGGTTGCAACTCTATAATGTCCTTAGGAAATACATCCTCAAATTGCTGCAAAATTGGGTACCTTCTTAGCACATCTGCATCCTCAACCTCCTTACCCTTGTCACTAGAAATGTGTACTGCAAACATCACACAACCCTTTCTTCAACTACACTTAGCTTGCATAGCGGTAATCACCCTCAGTGATGTTGGCCTCTTCTTCCCCTACAAAGTCCTCTTTTCCCCACTATCATCCACACACTCAATGGCCTTGTCGAAGCACTCCACTTTGGTCTTGTGAAGGTATAGCCAATCCATACCCAAAAGCATATTATAGAACCCATTGGAAGTAAATTCAAATGTACTATTGTAGGCATTCCATTTAACTCAAATGCACAAGCTCTTACACAATGGTGAACTCACCTATTTGTACCTGTAGCCAACTATAGCAACCAATATCCTGCATGCACTTCTTTTCTCAAACCACACATATACACTAGGTCTGGATTAATATAACTATAGTTAGATCTGCCTTCCTATTGTCTATAGCTGCATAGATCCAAGGATTGCTATGACCAACATCACCAACTCTATGTGTCTCCTAAGCACTATAAATCTCGGGTCTACCACAACTCTGATACAGCAGACAATCCCTCTTACGATGATCCTTACCACATATCCAACACTAGAATGGTTCCCTACCACCACCTCTAGCTTGTTGTTATCCACTTCCTTTCTCAGTTATACTGAATCTCTTGTAAGGAACTGCATTTTCTTTATCACTTGCATCTTGAGGTCTTCCTCTCTTTGGTGGCCACTTTCCTTTAGCTTTCTCATTTCTTTTCGAGTCATGCTTGGTCTCAACTTCGCGCTTTGACTCCTCATAAAAATGTTTCAACTTTCGAATGGCCTCTTCCAATGATCTAGGCTCACTGAACTCAATTAGGTCTCTGTATGCAACTTAAAATCCACTGATGAATCTCTAAACCTTGGCCTTCTCCTCCCTAAGGTAAGGCACATATCTCAACAGCCTCCTAGTATACTCATCATCTATCATAGAATCCATCCGTAACTCATAAAACTCCGTAACTCATAAAACTCCTTAGATTTGTCATCATAGTACCTCTCTGACAGGTACTTATTATTGAAGGGCCTTTCAAATACATGCCATGTCAAATTCTCCTCGTGTATAGCTTTGAAATTATTCACTTATTCCCACCAAATATCAGCTTCTGAATAATCATGAAATCGGAAGAATTTCTTCATACCAAGCATGCTTCTGCATTCTATGATTTCTTCATCTCTCCATCAAATTTAGGTGGCTTTTCCTTCTTAAACTCATCCGGAAAGAATCCCCTATCACTCCTCCTGTAAGCATGATGACGATGATGATCATGATGTCTATCATAACTAGAACTAGAATAGTATATGTGTCGATCACCTCTCCTATATGGATTTTCCAACAACCTGCCATTTCTGGTCGTGTCAAATATATCCAACCTGTGTCTACTAGGATACCTACTGCAATATGCCCCATTAGTTTTGTCCTCATGTCCATGGTTGATCTGAAGTGGTCCCTCTACTGCAAATCTAACAAACTTTGAAGTAGTATCGCATTCACCTCTACTTGTTTCTCTTGTGCCTGCATGATTTTTTCATTGTCTCCTTTGCAACTCCTTATTTCTTCCTTTAGGCTTCTCAATGTGTTTGCCAGGTCAGAAGAGTGCCCCACACCACGCTGCCCATTTGATTCATAGGGATATTCTATGTAGTCTACCACTTTGCTAGCCATATGATCTCTTTCCTGCAAGGCATACTATGTCAGCTAAACCAAATCGCAATAACCCAACATACATTAGCATAATTCAGGGAGGCTACCTTGTTTGCAAGATCATCAAATCAATGTGATACATGTATAACATAATCATTATAGTATATATATCAAATAAGTGTATCAACGCATAAACATCATTATAGCTAGGGTCCAATCATTAATGCAAGGCCATATCAACAATGCATTTTATGACCTCATGCATGACAACAACCATTACTCCATTGCACACATTGCCACATGCATAAGCAATGCGTAATCAACTACACATACATATGAATGCATGTAGTTGAGCATAAGCAATCAATTCTTGTAATAAACCTACAATACTGATACATGTAATCAAAACATTCAAGAATTCACCTGACATACAAGGATGTAATCAAGCGACATATAACCATATGAAACCAGTCATAAACTTTCTATGACGCATCCCACAAAACCACATCAAGTTCCTCACGACAACCTTACTACAATCATGGTCAACCTGATTCAATGCACAAGCATATGGAATGCAAGTGTAAGAGATACACATGAAACTAGAATTCATGCATGAAAAAGCACCTTCACTCAAGGAGAGCACAACCATGCTCTAATACCAATCTGTAACACCCCCTCTTCCCAGGTCCACCCAACCAACCTACCAGCCGGGGTAAACATGCGTCGAGAAAGGCTACTATAAGGGACTCAACTTCCTTGGTGACCTTAAGGAAATGGAATCAACGGAACACATCAAACAAACCCATCCACATCAGTAACAACACCCTCAGGGGACATGATAGCCACTCATACATATTTTTTACTGATTCCCACGGATGATTTAATCCCTTTAATCCAATTTTTTTCTCATGCTATAGGCAAGATAGTGACCAGCAACCCAAATTCGCTCTCATAGGCCTATGTGCCAGTGACTATGGACTTTTTTTACCAAACCTGTGCCAGCAACTCCGATATTTGAGCCACTTTTCTAGCCCAGAATATCGACCTTTGCCCAGAACTTTCTACAACCTTCAAAATCCATCAAAGACATGATAAAAATACTAACAAATCAAAAATCAACCTCAGGGCTAGGCCTGAGCATCCCCAACTGGAACTTACATTTTGTCAAGCATCAATGCAATTTATAGATCTATGTTACAAGACAGAGCATAAATGACTGAAAGAACTTATGAAACATAACCAGAAGGATCACATCCTTCTCCATTGAACTAGTATATCATCAATTAGGTATTACATCCATCCATTAAACAATTACAAGTAAATACATGCAATAACTATGAAATGAACCAATCACATAACCATGCTTATAACCAGTGTTAAACCATATAAATATCATAGATATAACGGTCATTAAATCCACATATAAACCAGTGCAAGAGTAAGAGAACTTAGCTTTAATTAATCAAAGGAAAATCCAACCAGGTTCATAACTCCCACGTACCACCCGACCATTTACATGGCTGAACCAAATCTTTCTTTCATCCAGTCACCCACATGCCATATTCCAAGCATGAATGTGGGATCTCATAGAACAACCAAGGGAATCCATAGGTTAAACCACCTCCACCCTCATCAAACCGTGATCACACCAAAATCAGTGCTTCGATCACAACCAAGCCGAACTTGGAATGCCATCTAGAATCCATCACTATCCTTAAGGAATTTTCCATCTCCTTGTCTCTCAGGCTTTACCGCAATCCAATCTTTGATCACTAGGCCCTAAATCGAGACCAGTCTCTCAGAATTTACCGCAATCCAAACCATATACATGGTTGAACCAAATCTTTCTTTCATCTAGTCACCCACGTGCCATATTCCAAGCATGAATGTGGGATCTCATAGAACAACCAAGGGAATCCATAGGTTAAACCACCTCCACCCTCATCAAACCGTGATCACACCAAAATCGGTGCTTCGATCACAACTGAGCCGAACTTGGAATGCCATCTGGAATCCATTACTATCCTTAAGGAATTTTCCATCTCCTTGTCTCTCAGGCTTTACTGCAATCTAATCTTCGATCACTAGGCCCTAAATCGAGACTAGTCTCTCAGAATTCACCACAATCCAAACCCAGATCAATAGGCCCTAAACCGAGACTTCTCCCTCAAGATTTATCGTGTATCCCACCAAAACCGGTCAAGGGATTCGTAGGCCTTTGGGAATGAACCTTGAGACCACCTCCACCCTGAATTATGAAGTCCATCTGGCAAACCAAAGCTCAAAAACCGAGATAAACATCCCAACATACAATGGCACTCAGAAAAAGGTAAGGATAGGACGAAAACCACTATCATAACCCGAAAAAGCCATGCCATTGATACCAAGAGAACCATACACCAATATGAAAATTCATGCATGTCCAAACCAACTAGGAAATCACACATGAAAAATTTTACCTACAAGTATTCCTATTGAAGCTGTTGGATCCTACTTTTCCTTCCTTTATCCAAAAGCTAGAGTGCTCAAAGAAAACTGTAAGTGACCAAGAGTGAGAGGGAGAGAATAATAAGAGAGCTCCAAACTTGAAATGAAAAAAAGGTTAGAAAAATCTTGCCCATTGATTTTCATAAGCCTTTTATTAATGAGGCCTCTATTTTCTTGATTTTCCATTATTTTCCTTCAATTTCCTCCTCACATGCAACATGTGAAATTTCACCTTCCTTTTCTCCTATTTTCCTTTATTTTCATTAATAAATGTGCCAAAAATTACATTTTTCCTTTTAATGCTTTTGCCTTAGCCTTTGCCAATTTTCCTTAGCCAAAACACACATCTAGTGATGCCTGTTGAAAATGGCAACAAGAAATGCTAAAAATAGCACTTCTATAAATAGCAGTTCAGGTACCAGTGTTGGACTAAGCAACAATGAATGAAAAATGGAAGTGCTAAAAACAGAATTGCTATTTTTAGCAGTTTGGGATAGATTCCTATTTTTGTTAGTCCCTAAACTAAAATAGTGAAGTAAAATTTGAATTTCATCTTAGAAGTTGTTTGTAAAATAATTAATTAATTCATCTTGATTTAATTAGTTAAGGAAAATCAAACATGAAGTCTATGTGGGGACATGCAACAGTTTCTCCATTAATTGAGGAATTTATCCATCAGTTAAAGAGATAAGGATGAGTTGTAATATTGAGTTGTAATTATTTGGCTCAGTTAACTGAGTCAAATACAATTAGATTAATTCAAACAGTTTGTTGAATTAATGTAAGTTGGATTTTACATATAGGATTGGAAATAATAATTACAACATACTATGAGTATCTTTATCTTATTTCATGTATTTAAATGTGATAATATAATTAGTTTATGATTGGATGAGGAAATTATTAAATGAATATAGATTACTTAATAAATATTAAATTAATTATCAAATTATACCTTAATAGAGGATATAATTCATTAATTTGGCTTCAAATGGACCTTAGTTAAATGATAAATAAATAGTATTATTAAATAATTATATGATGTACCAATATTATTTTAGTTTGAGTTAGTTCGTTTTTTGGTACATATACATACATTTATTAATAAACAAGCTATTAACAAATAATACTTTAGTTATAGAATTTACCTAATTTAACTAGTTTCTAAGAATAATAGTTATTTAATATATCTAGAATATT
>APFE031262713.1:0-12090 GCA_000404065.3 Pinus taeda | reverse complement strand
ATCTTGAGTTTCTATATATCTTAAAAATGGATCTTGAACAACATTTTGATGAAAATTTTTAAGAGATGGTTTGTTTTGAATGTTTAAATATATGTCATATCCTCTAATAAATATTTTGAATAAATTGTTGTTTGCAATTATCTATTAATAATTTTGAATATATGTAATTTTGGATATATTTTGAATATATTTAATTGTCTATTAGTAATTAGTTGGTGATAAAGAAGGGAGGTGATTTTATAAATAATTAATTTGCACTTTACAGGAGGATTAATTATACACATCTAATCTAAATTTAATTCCACGTGTCACAAATTTTAAGAGCTAATTAATTGTTAATAATTTCCCTCTAACTCCATAGTGTGGCAACTTTGACATATTTTAGTAGTGACATTATTAGTTTTGCCATATTTTCATATGGATTAACGAAACGAGTAGCTTAAATAGTAAACCATTCAAATATTTAACTGAGGCTATTATAGTAAATGCCATACCTTGTCTCTCTTTCTCTATGATATTAATAGGTTGAATTACTATAACATAAAAATCAATGCACATTGTGAGTAATGTTTTTGTGATTACACTAGAATCAATGTACATTGTTAATCCAATCACTTTAAACTTATTGTACCATCATAAATTCAGCTCCATCAAATCAGAAATCAACATCTATACTAAAATCAACTCATCCAATGCAAGCAATCACATACGATTAAAAAACAACATCCTCACTAAAATTAATGCATCTAATGCAAGTAATAGATTATGAGTAGAAATCAAAACCTACACTAAAATCAATGCATATAATGAAAACAATCAAATAGAACTATGTGGATATTCCATAAAGATTATATCTAGGTTTTAATAAAATTGAAAATGAGAATACATTTATAAAGAGAGATGTGAAATTTATATCATACCATCCTACATCCATATTAACTCCATATATAAGCATCGAGATAGATCATCGCTCCAAAATAAGTTTGCGCCACAAGAGTTTTGATCCCTCACTACCCTTGGTTGATCAAGAGTTAAGGTGGATCTAAGTCTATAAATAAACCAACCTAGATCCATCTAACTCTTGATATAGCATGCGCTGATAGGGATCAAATCCATCTTGGTGCAAACCTTTCTTTTGGTGTGTATAATTTAAGACAGGATTGCACCTAAAGGGATTGAATCCCTCTCGATGCATGATAGATCTAAAGTTAGATGAATCTAGGCTAGTTCGAGTTGAGTGCAATAATGTCACATTTTTAAATTATCATTATTAGGTATATGTTTGAGATAAACTTCATATTTTGAAATTATGTTATGTTTTCTTTGCTTGACATGACTACATCATTCTCTTATTTAATTTGGTCTATGTTACTTGCCTTGAGTGGTTTGTACGTCTGTGTTTAAATGTTTTGAGTCGATTCTGTGTTTATGTGTTTGGATTTGGATGGTAAATATTGTGAATGTTACAATCATTGTGTTATATTTCTATATGTGTATGTCATTGTTTGTTAGTAATTAGTTGGTGATGAAGAAGGGAGACAATCTTATCAATAATTTGTAGGAGGATTGATACTACACATCTATTTCACTTAATTTTAGGTTCACAACCTTTGCAACTAATTAATCCTTAATAGTTTCCCTCTAGGTATTACTAAATATATCTTGAAGAGCGGTTTGAATATTTTATTGCATGGAGATTACTCTTGAAATAATATATATCTTTAAAAGCAATTTTAATAACTTACTATGTAAATATTACTCTTAAAATAATTCGTTTCTTTGCTAATGTTTGAAATAATTTATTTACTTCAAGAATATTTTGATTTTATTTTTTTTTAATCTATTATCTATAGTGGGATCACACCACTGCAAAAAACTTCCACACAAGCCTAAAATCAAACATCTATAGTCTATTTTGGAAAGTCAAGAAATAATGCATTTTTTATTTTTTCTTAATAACTGTCGACTTGATATTGACAGGTGTTTGCGACGAACCAATCTTATCAACTATAAATTGATTTAGTTACAAAGGAAAAGAGGATATCCTACCTTAGAGAAGGTTCATGTTTCAATTGCTCCTATATTTTTAACATAAACATGACCAAAAGACAATCCTAAGACATTACTTCAATTCAACTCAGCTATCCTTGATGTAAATTTATTTCTATGCTAGATTTTATTACATAGTGATCCACTCATTAATTGCATACTCAACAGATTGCATTACATGGATTATACACTTGAATTATTGAATTGAAATAGAAAATAGTATTTTTATTCATTCAACCATCTTGTATCTAAAGTGCTTTAGAAAACAAGAAAATTTCTTATTAATTAATTCAATAGTGGGATCTTTCTATGGAATTATACTCTCCCTAGATGGATTAGACTTTAGAAGTTCTTAACCCTGCAATTAGACTTGTCATACGATAATCCATGGAAGTCACTCTGTCAAATATCTGACATTGTATCCAAACATTAAACTATAATACAAATGATTATAATATACATGGTTATTCATAGCTTAAGTAATCTCTCCCTCAGTTGGTCATAGTCGACAATATTTTCATTCAATCAACCATTAGTTGGTCGAAGCAGACCATTTCCTTCTTGTACTATTGTATTTGCATATCATTTTGTAGCTTTCACATGTTAGCAAGGTTGCTAGGTGCATTATTAACCAAGTTGATTAGGTACTTGAAATCGTCGAGCAATTCCTTAGTCTAACTTTCTATTGGCCTAGATTGCACATGGATCCATTTGACTCGCACATCAAAAAGATCCTTAGCAAACACATTTGGGTATAAATTGATAGTTTCAACTCAAATAATATGTCTGACAATATTATCTCTCATATTCATCAGCGGGATCACAAGCAAGTATGAGAGGTTCTGTGTAGGAAAGAAACAAGCATTTTTTAAAACATTTACATTTCCTTTAATTAGGATTTATCCATTTCATTGAATGTCCTCAAATTTTGTTCACCACAAATGTTGTTTCATTTAGACTTTACCAAGAGTATAGGGCTTCCTACCCATCAAAATTGGTAACCCCATAGGAGGAAATTTTTCTCCTATATTTGATAGCTAGTCAGGCAGCTAGCCAACTATTAGCCCCTTCATCCAACCATTTGATGATGATGTTCCATGTGCCTCTACCATTTGCATCAACCATTTGCATCAACCATTTGCTTCTCGCCATCCATAATTTGCACTTGGATGAAGGTCGGCTACTACTTGAAGGTACTTTGATAATTTTGCAATTGGGTTGTTAGATATTTTTTTGTTTTGGGCATTTAATATGGATTATGGGGTGATATGAAAGATTGATAGACCTTGACTATAATTTTTTTCTCTTACCTTACTAGGGGATTCAAGCTTTAGCCCTAGTCTAGTCGAAACTACCTTGAGTACTTAGAGTTAAGGAGGGACACTATTAGGAAAGGCCATGATTGAAATAATGTGTTCCATTCTCCCCTATACCATACTTAACACTTTGCATGCCACAAGAAAAACCCCATACCTCACCTCCATTCTTCAAGTTGAACTTGTCATTGATTCTTTATGATTTGGCACTCATATGTTCACATAACTTGATTTGGGCTAAAAAAATGTTTCTCTTAAGGTTGATGTAGCTAAAAGAAAAGAAAAATAATATCATGGCCATAATGAAAGAAGAAAACCAAAATGTAAGATATGGTTGGGACATAATGTTAGCACATGGGAAAAATCATAGCATGAGCTCTAACCTCTACATTAGACATCACCTAGTTCCTCACCATAAGATGCTCTATTACATCAAGAGGAACCATTGCATGTCCCAACATTTATGAGAAATGAACTGAATCATCTTAATGGGAACTCATATTGTTACCATCATAAAGAGAACTAGATAAACCTTAAGGTATAACTGGTAATACAAGTAATAATCAATAGAAGTAAAAGGCGCATAAGAGAGGTGGAAAAATAAAGCTAATAAAGGTAACTCATGCCTCCATGAGTACTCCCTCCTTACATCCATACACTCATGATATAGACAACCCATCGGTTAGTCCCTTTAACCATGGAACTCGACTATGAAGCTCTTTCACCTTCCTTATCATCGTTATTGTACACTAACACCTATGAGTTGAGGGGTAGACCTTGGAAATTCCACTTCAACTTGAGGGTTGGAAGCACCTAATAGGGTTGACAATTAAACACACCTATTAAGGGAGAAAACACCTTTACAAGGAATTTGTCTTGATATTGGAAGGCGATCCTTGTTTGAAGTATTAATATGCCCTTAACACTCAAATATGGTCCACTTGGATGCATTATTGATCTTAGTCTTTGATGGATGGATTTTTTCACTAGAATCCATGTTGTTCATGCTAGGTGGGTCATAACAAGCCAAGCCTTGAGGGCACCCACTCCATAGGTACCCAAGCCTCTTAGAGATGTATATGGCCTTAGTAGATGCATTGCTGAGAGACTAGACCCCCTTAACTGTTGATTTCTGATAGTATCGGATGTGATCTACCTACAAGATTTTGTAGGGAGGCTAGGACACATGCATTCCACAATAACAACTTTTTTGGGAAATTTCACCCAAAGGAGGTTTTAATTAAAATTATTAATTTTTTTTAATGGAGGCCTAAGTCTAAACTTGCGAATTAAAATAATTAAAGGGTATTGATTATATTGGATATGGATCTTCTAGAATAAGATGAGGATCAAGTCAAGATGATCTAAGCCATTGATTACAATCTAATATGGGTCATTGATTGATCAACGAGGAGATTATAAGAAGAGGCTTGATGGGAATTTGGAAATACACATCCAGTGATATCAAGAGATTGAATTCTCAAGAGAGAAGCGCAACAGTTGTAGGAGAAGTCATTAAGGAGACTTATTACAGTGAGGTGTATGGATATCTTTCTTGGTTGGAAATTTTCCTAATCCGGAGATACATTTCAGAGGAGGCAGAGAGATATCTAGAAGAGGTAGCATAGAGCCACATTGGGCATCGTAAATCCACGTTGAGGAAGAGTAACAACCTTGACGATATTCGTGAATTTACTGAGGAGCTGATCAGATCCATGTCCGCATCTGGGGTGTGAGACTCGAGGGCCAAAGGATAGATCATTTAGCTAGTAGATTGATCAGCCAGAAGGAGTTACACAATCCCTAGAAGTTGTGATGGAAATAAGTGCAATGATTGCATAGGGACTACACATAAGCAGCTTAGGGCTATCTAATAAGTGGTTGGATCAGGGTCGAATCTCCAATGATAATGTGAGTTTGAAGCTTAGTATTTTGTATTTTGTTACTACTTGATAGGTTTTATTATTTTATCCTACATAGGTATCCAATGTACTCCATCATCTAAGGTTAACGAATTGGTCGTGTTCAAATTGTTGATCACAACAAAAATTATCTTAAAATTACATTTTTCTGCCACAAACCTGAGTTTTGAGCTCAAGGAAAGTCGCTAGCTATGGTTAGGAGTTAATTTAAACTAGGGTTATCTATGCTACTGTTGGAGGGATTTAACACTTGGTTGTGAGGTATTTTCCTCAAAATAAACCTACTCTCATGGATAATTTCTCCATTTTATGGCTAATGTTATTTTCCCTAGGAAAATATTTCCCTAGCAAAAACACAATTTTTCAACTAGCTTCAACTTGGGGCTTGCTGAAGATTTTTTGTGCCATCAATTGATTGCATACATATATAACAACCCTTTTCTTTGCCTTGTGATTCTATATTATCTTGTTGACCTTGATTATTTATAAACCCTACGTCACTTTGGGCCCTCATTATGCCTCTTAGAGAATGTGTATTTCCTTATTATGCTAGCTAAGCCACGTTCTTAGGTAGAGCATCTCTTCTGGGCCTACCCTTGTCACCTTTACTTGTTGGACTACATATATACTTGGTAACATGATTTAGGGAAGCCTCCATTGTGGTGAAATTACACTAAAGAGTAGGTGGTAGTGGTTGTTGTGATAATGGGCCACACATCATAATGTTGTCACTTAGGATAGATCTTGTCTTGTGAGATCCCCTTAAAAGACTTGCTAGAATTTTAGGAAGCATCTTCTACTGCCATTTCCAAGGAGGATTCGAATCAATCTCCCCATTATTTTAAGATTTAGATTTATCCCCTTTGAAGAGAACAATCAATATGAAAAAATAGATTATCTTTTGGTGACTCCTAAAACTAATCTGATCAAAACCTTGGATACTTCATCTAATGATACCATAGCTCCAAGAAAGAAGAAGACTACTTGAAAAAATATTGAATCAACTACATCCCCCATTATTCCTAAGAGCCTTATGGTTAGAAGTCTCTTTGTATATAACACCACCCATAACATTGTGGACAAACCATGACTTATAGTTGCATTTAGACCATCGGATTTAAGGCAATTCCATGTTTCTCGTTACCCCTTAATACAGGAACATTTTGAATGGTTGCTTAAGTTCAATGGCACTAATGTAATATTTGGCATTGTTGAGTTGGAAGATGGAATTGGCGCGTTGGAATTGATGTAAACCTGAGTGCAATGATTTCAACTTTAGTGCATAGATGAGATCTCTCTGTGAAGGATATTATGGGCATGACTATGTGTCATTGATTGATCATGTTGAATAATGTATTGATTTCCAAGATATAAAGGGGAGTGTTTTGGTACCTACAATATTTAGTAGAGAACTATCATAGTAGTAGGATGCATGAAGATGCCTCAAAATATTATGACTATGATTGTTGGAGGTTTCTTCTTAACTAATTCCAAGGTCAAGAATGGAGATGTTTAACTTTGAAGGAGTTTCTATCTTGGGATATTAACTCATATGCTCTTGCAAAGTGCATAGATGAATGTGGCCTGGAAATACGCTTCCAATGGTATGTGGAAGATTGAAATCTCCCAATTAATCAAAATTTATGATCGGTCAAAGATCTTAGGCCAAAAGGTCAACAATTCAGGTATATGTGCATATGTAGTTTCACATACAATCAAACAAAGGGACCCATTAGTGCCGAGGTTGGCACATAGTTAACGTGTGGGTCCACAATTAATTCGTGGTATTGATTGAATAGATGGTGGAGATCTATTAGTGCATAGTGACAGAAACAACCCAAGGATAAGGTGGTTAAAGTCTGCATACATATAATAGAGAATCATGTATAATTTTTTAGCTAGTTGTTGTCCATATTAACTCCAAGTCAGCCCCAAAAGAAACATAAAAGAATAGAAAAATTTTAATTTTGAATTTACACTACTTCCAAAAGTCGCTGAACTACCATAAGATCATGTCAACCCAACCAAGAGTCACACTTATTCTGTCTCTTTCATCCACTATAAATATACATTCTACCTCCCTCACTTAGAGCAATTCTATCACTGAATACTTTCTATTTTTGTCCACATGTGTGAAGGAGAGAGAAAAATCCAGCCAAGTTTAAAGTAAAGTTTTACTTGCATAGACTAGTATTGTTTGGAGTTTTATAGGTAGGTTGATTAAATTTTTGAGGTATTTGCAGAGGCTACCTGGTTGGAGGAGCAGTTTGCATTGGAATGGAGTTGTACCGCGCGAGTGCCAATCCCAATCGATATGTGGATCAAGTGATCTACGCAGATTATCACTGGTGGGATATGTGGATCAAGTGATCTACGTGGATTATTATTGGTGGGTTTACCTTGAACTCTGAAGATTAATTTTTAATGTCTCAATAACGTGTTTTCCACACTCCACAACACCTCCAAGTTCAGGAAACTGTTTACTATGTAAAATCACCCATGGTGCGTATTAAATATTTTCTCTATCATGTAATTAATGTCCAATTTGAATGTTAACATAAATATGGATGTAAAATTCATTTTTTATGTTGGGTAAGTTATATTTGAGGTAGTGAGGAGGAAATATTGGTGGGTGCGGGAAAACCATTTTTACCAAGTTTTATAGAAGTTTACTCTGCAACCCGAGTAAGTAAATTGTTGTGTTTTTTTTTCACTTGTAGGAGCAACCTCCAATTTATCACACTAATGTTATTTTCTTATGTTTCGACATATAATATAAAGTGTGCTAGTTGGGTTATGGTATTAGTCATTCATAAGTAGATTTATGGCAACCCCCTTTATTTTACTCTGTTTTTTCTGCTGTGCGTAAAATTTATGTTTTAATTAAATCCCTATGTCTATTTGAGCTAGTTGACTTTGCTACAATGGAACTGTGTAGAACAACCTATTTCTTAGCTCCTTTTCCCTATTTGCTTTTTCTAGCAATAGACTGTGATCATTGGTATTCTCGGAATTTTATGCCATAAAAACAACTATGAGTTAGAAAACATCATGTGTTATATTAGAGAAGATAATACCATGAATTAGAAAACATCACGAGTTAAGAATACCATGAGAAAAAGGATGTTGTACGACTTAAATACAATGTCTTCATTTTTAATCATGTGAAGTTAAGACTTGTCTGACTAAATTTTTGGAAAATTATTGATTAATACAATACAATAGTAAATATGAGAAGATATTCAAATAATTAATATATTAGTATGGTATTCATAAATTAAAACACACATGTGAAATAATGCGTTGGATCTGATTACTTCATAACACTTGTAGGTATTTCAAGCTTTTCAAGTAAGTGTGAGAGATGATATTCATAAAATAAAACACACATGGAAAAATTGAATGAGAAATGTTTTTCAAATAATTGTTATTAGCTGGTGGAGATTTGTTAAAATAATCAATTTGTTACTAGTAGGTATCAATATCCTTCAATGGCCTTCCCCAACTCTAGAGCTTTAAGAAACTTCATGGTTGGAGTTTTGAGATTCTTCACTGCTGAAATGTTGAGATACTTGTAACATCTCCTTCTTTGAATTAGAGCATATTGGTTATTGTTATATCCAAAGCCAAAATCAACATGGAATCCAACATTAAGCTAGAATCTACTAGACCATACTCAACAAACACCCTTATTATTTACCGTGAAGATGTTGTGCGTCCTCTCATCATATGAAAATATTTTATTTTGAGACACGAGTACCTCCTTTCTGATTTCAGAACAATTTGATGCATTCTTGCCCAGCTTTGCAAATCATTGTCCTGTAATAATGCTACTAATATTGATGTTGTTGGAATCACGAGCTCTCTTATAAACATAAATGATGATGTCATGTGATTTTCTAATGTGAGATCCACGGGAAAGGGTTTGGAAAAATATTTTGTGGTCTTCAACTTTCACTAAAATCTCTCCTTGTAATTAAAAACATTAACAATCCCAACAAATGAACTTGGAAACTTTATGTAAGTAAAACGCCTGCAATGTGGTGCGAATATTTGATTTCCTAATGTAAAGAGGAATTTTACTACTAATATCCATTACTTCTAGTTGCCCCACCATTCTATCACAGCAACATAGCATAGCTAATTCCGCAAAATAGGAAATTTTTCTTACAAAAAATTCCTTTGATTTTGGAATAAATCTGGAAAAGTGTGGATTTTCTTTTGACTTTTTGATAGATCACTATTTTAGTATTTCATGGACTTCCAAATGTAAATTTAGGATGTCTACTTGGATCTAATGTTAAATTGCTCTATGGTTGCGCAATTGCAAACATATGATTGTACTTTTTATATTCAAAGACTTTGAACACCACTTTTGACAGATTAGAAATCATTTGAGATTCATTCAATGCTTTGAGGAAATTTTTCTATTTCGAAACATACATCTTCTTTGCAACCTGTTTGTCATACTGGAAATCCTCCAACTCCAAATTCTTTCTCACAAATTTTTGCATAAGCTCCACAAAAGTTCTAGGTAGAGTCTTCCTCACAATTCCCTTCTAATGGACAAGAATTTGGGCGAGCCACAAATTCAACTTGGGAAATGGTTTAGAAAAAGTACCTCACGCATATAAATAGTTCAGATTCAGCTTCCAATGTGAAAGAGATATTACTAATGTATTCATGATGTCTCCTTACAATTTTATTTATGTTCATTTATCTTTATTCATGTGTTAAAAACTTAATACAACTTTAATAGTTAGTTTTTTGTAACTGAAATGGTTCAATGGAGACTGAAGACTTTTTGAAGTTAGAAAAAGGAGTTTTACATTTTGCTTGTTTGTGAGCTTGATTTCATGAGAAGTTGTGGCCTTTTGATTTGATGAGATGTTGTTGATGAGACATATAGGTATTCAGGTTTACATTTTGCAAGTTTTTATCATTCTCATAAATGTGTTGATCTTCATCTTACGGAGGGGGCAAATACTTTTCTCTTGGCATTCAAGGATGCCTCTAGAGGAAGCTTCATGGTGTCCAAGCCTTGATGTTGACTGGGAATTCTTGGACTTCATGAATTGTCACTTCAAATATATGCCATTGGCAATGGACAATTTCAAGCATTTAATATCTCACATGAAAGTGATGCTTATGATTTAATACAATTGAATAACATTTTGTTTACTAATTTTTATTGTCAATAATGTTTTATATATCATTATGCTTCTCAATTTTATGCCTTACAACATTTTCTTTTCAACATTTGGTGAAATTACTAGTTAATTTCCCAATCATAAAATAATTAACTTCTGGTTTATATACTTCATCCGGAAGATGTTTATAGGCCATGATTTTATTTTCATTGAGTCAAAGACATTAGTAAAGGCTCCCTAGGATGTACATTTTCAGTGTATAAAAGTATAATTCAAATGTTTTAAGATTAGCTTTTCATTAATCATATTTGGAAAACTCTCCATTTAGCTTTAATGTAACACCACCTAGAAAGTGATAAGACGACTCCAATAACATATATTAAAATTCTTGGAGTGCTTTCAAACAGATTTATATTGGAGTGGTCGTATCACTTTCTAGGTGGTGTTACATTGACTATCAAGAAGCTAAATGGAGAGTTTTACAAGTATGATTAACTAAAAGATGATATTAAAACATTTGAATTATACTTTGTAAGGCATAAATTTGAGAAGCATGGTGATATATAAAAATTATCAATAATAAAAATTAGTAAACAAAATGTTATTCAATTGTCTTAAATCATAAGCATGTGAGATATTAAATGCTTGAAAGTGTCCATTGTGAGTGGCATATCTCTAAAGTAACAATTCATGAAGTCCAAGAAGTCCAAGTCAACATCAAGGCTTGGAATCCATGAAGCTTCCTCTAGAGGCATCCGTAAATGCCAAGAGAAAAAGATTTGCCCCCTCCTTAAGATGAAGATCAACACATTTATGAGAATGATAAGAACTTGCAAAGTCTAAACTTGAACATAGATATGCCTCATCAACAACATCAACATCCACAAGTGTGAATTTTTAAAGCCACAACATCTCATCCAATCAAATCAGCTCACAAGAATAATTTAAAACCACTTTTTCTAACTTCAAAAAATCATCAGTCTCCATTGAACCGTTTATGTTACAAAACACTAACAATTAAAGTTGTATTAAGTTATTAACACATGAATAAAAAAAAATGAACATAAATGAAGTTGTAAGGATGCAACATAATTACATTAATAACACATATCCATTTCAAATTCTACCTTGAATCTGAACTATTTATATGCTTGAACTACTTTTTCTAAAAAGTTTCCCAAGTTGATTTTGTGGCCTGTCCATTCCAAGAAGGGAATTGTGAGGAATATTCTACCTAGAACTTTTGTGGAGACTCTACAATAGTTTGTGAGAAATATTTTGCCCTCTGAGGATTTCCACGATGAGAAACATGTTGCAAAGAAGATGCATGTTTGGAAGTAAACAAATTGCCTCAAAGCATTGAATGAATCTCAAATGATTTATAATCTGTTAGAAGGGGTGTTAAAGGTCTTTTGAATTGAGAAAGTATAGTCATATGTTTGCAATTGCACAACCAGATAGCAATTTAACATCAAATCCAAGTAGGCTTCCTGAATTTACATTTGGAAGTCCAGGAAATACTGAAATAGTGATCTATAAAAAATTCAAAAGAAAATCCACACTTTTCAGGATTTATTTGAAAAGAGAAGGAATTTTTAGTAAAGAATATTTCTTATTGTGCAGAATTCGTTGTGCTATGTGGCTATGACAGAA
>APFE031262709.1:137952-170240 GCA_000404065.3 Pinus taeda | reverse complement strand
GTCAAGCAACTCTAGATTCCAGAAGTGTAGCATAGCACCAAGAGGGAAGGATCGAGTATATCGATGCTGTAAATAATAAACTTCATCGGTAATGGAACACTGACGAATACATAATCGTTAAATATCAACGTTCTATACAATAACGTGTACGCATCAAAAACATCAAATTCGTCAGGGGGAATGTGTAAAGGGAAGGGACAAATTCTTGGTGGAATGTGCGACTAACGGTAGGGGGAAGAACTATCTTTGGAAAAATACGTTTTAGTAGCTTATATGCCATGGAAGGAGACAATTTCGAAGGACGCAATACCATTCAGTGAACGTCTGGTATATGAAGATATTTATAACCTCTTCCATACGAAGATTCAGGATGAAATCTGTATGACGAGCCAGGGTCCTGAAAGAATCACTAGAGATAATACCTCATTAGATGCTCATCTCACTTCGGTCATTTGGACGAAAGGTCCCTTGAATGCTAGGATCCTTGGATAAGAAACAGGTGTATGTTTTGGTAGGTAAATTAAACGCCTCAAACAATAGAAGAATCTTATGTCAGAAGGAAAATTCATATACAAACCAATATTTGGTATTGAGGTATCCACTGCGAGAGAAATGTCTACCAACATCATACCATTTAAATGAAATATTTTATTGCGTCCCATTTAATTAAATATTTTGTTTGCAGAGATCCTGCATGGCCAACAAAACATAACAAGCATGATTTTTGGTAACGTGCACTTTAGGTATTTTGTTGCATCCCATTTAGTTGAAATACTATATTTGGTTCCATCCTTTTGAAAGGTTCAACCTCAGATCTAATATCAATTTACGTAATAGCTTGCATGCTGCCAGTTTAACTTTAATTTGTCGTAAATGTCTATCTATTTTTCATAATGGAGTTGTCTATAATGCGACTTTTTGGAGATTCCGGTGACGGAATCCGGCGGAAGAAATGAAGTTAAATCTTGATTTTTAGTAGTTAAAATGGTTTTTTAACTGCATATTTGGATTCAGCGCCCTGAAAAACCCCTGGAGCCATTGATTGTGCAGAAACTAGCTATCAAACTTGGGATTCCAATGAATTGCTGCCGGATTTTGACCGGAAAAATCCGGCAGAAAAGCTTTCAAAAAGTCGCGTTATAGACTATTGCTTTAATAATAACTAGCAGGCGACAATTTCTTGGGAAAGGAGAAATCGTGCTGTACAGTCACATGTATCCAATCTGATCTCTTCGAAAACTTTCTAGTCACATGTATCGAATCTGATATCTTCAAAAACCTTCTGGACTCCGCCGTAAAAGACGTGTAGATATTTTTCTCAGAAAAAGCCAACTAAACCCGTGACTCCCAGAAGAATAGATGCTATCATGCTACCACAGATGTGCCAAGAGGAACCGAGTTCACTGTCACAAGGAAATAGTACACCAAAAATCTATGCAAAAATTAATGTCGACAACAGCCATCATTATACGCACTTTTCGCCGTACAATTAATTTAATGTCATCATTTCGTTAATTTAATTATAAAACATAAAATTGTTAGATTACAACTTAGTTTTACACCTACTATCGATGAATTTAGTAGGCATAAATTTTAATTTTAGAATATAAGTATTTTTTATCATAAAATTTACTTTTAGAACGTGCTTTTTTAAGAGGTTATAGGTTGAAATTTAAAAAGTTTATATAAATAGGGATGGTGGGACATTTAAAAAGTTTATATAAATAGGGATGGTGGGACATTGATCAGAAAATTATGGATTTATTTTAGTTATTTTTAGGGATTTTATTTTGAGGATTTAATTTTAGTAATGGATTATAAGTCTATAAATGTGAGATATTATTTATTAGTTTAGTTTTTTTTTTAACTTTGGATTTTAGAGGGATCAAATTTATTTTCGCTTTAAAAAGATGTTTACATCTTAAGAAATTTGATCCCTCTTAGGGTTTGCTAGATTTAGAGTTGATTCTTGAAGCAGGGGCTTTATGCCCAAGGGAAATTTATTTTTAGATCAAATACCCATTGAGTGCTTCTAGGGATTGTTATTTAATCTACAAGTCAATTGAGTCATTGTTATGTATTGAACACCATTTTGGCATGTTACATATTGTAAAAATAATTTATTTGAGTCAAAATAGAGTCAAAAGACCCTCCAAGACCTTGTCATGGTGCAAATATAAAGTTGGCCTACATGAACAGACAAGTCAACCTAAAGATAACGATTTGTACTGCTCACAAGCCTATAAATAAGCAGGAACTTGACCTCATTTGGGGACTCACTCAAGCAAGTTCAATCCTCTCAAGATAGAAGCTCGAAAGGGATGAAAAAGAAGGAGAAGAACTAGATCAAAGTTTTTGGGCCTCTCTCTCTCTCTTGTGTTAGGGTTTCTACATTTGTTGAGTAGAAGAATTTGTTGGGCATAAAAATTTGTTGGCAAGAAGAATTTGTTGGGCAGAAAAATTTATTGGGAAGAAGAATTTGATGGGAAGGTCAAAGTTGTAGAAGAATTTGTTGGGGAGGTCAAAGTTGCAGAAGAGTGTGTTGGGAAGGTCGAAGTTGAAGAATTTGTTGGGCAGGTTGAAGTTCCAGAAGAATTTGTTGGGTAAGTCGAAATTGCAGAATTTGATGGAAGAAAGGTTTGACTTGGTCTTGGAGGGTGTTGGTTAATGGTCATAGATCTTGGAATTTGTCAATTGAAGTTCTATAAGAAGAGAAGAACTCTTGTGGGTTTTCCTCTCAGTTGGAGAGATTTTGGCCCTAGCTAATTGCCTACATCTTGTGTCCTATTGTCTTATTGATTTTATTGCTTGGTAGTTGTTTGATGATAAAGAACACTAATAATAACCAAGTGAAAAAAGAAGCTAAACAAGTTAAGTAAAAATATATCAAAAGAAGTTATAAAGTTTAGAGAAATCAGCTACTCTAGTTGCCCCTAGATTTCTCAACATGGTATCAGAGCTAAGGTGACAAGACAAGGAAAGACAACTTAAAGAAGGACACTCAAGGGCCGAAGCACTAGAAAAGCATCTAAGAAGCATTAAGAAGTTCGATCAAGGGATAAAAACAAACCTAAAACCTAATGAAGAAAGAAGAAGGAGAAACAAAGCGTCTTAGATCTGTTTTTGGAATATATTCCTCCACATGCGAAGATTAGGGCATCATCTTGTAGTAGATATTTATGAAGTATAAGCTACTCCAAGAGAGCTTAAACTTTTGGGAAAAAGAAGTATCCCTTGCAAGTCGAATTAATAAGAAGAAGATTCCATCTCAAACAAAGGAGAAAGGAGACAAATCCATCCATCTCCTAGTTGCACATACGAACTAGGACTTCTATAGAAGAAGTCAAAATTGCAGTCTTGCAATAACAAAGCTAAAACTCTGAAGAAGGGCTGAAATATGAAGTTGTAAGTTTGACAAGCGTGACTGGAAGGAACTAAGAAGACTTCAAAAGCATAGCTCATTCATATAATAACTACACATTTAAGCATCTAAAAGTCTCTACATACTAGAGAAGCAAGAAGAAGTGTAATCATCACCATCAAGGAATCAAGGTGACCTCCCTCTCATTGAAGGACCACTTTTAGAGGAAGACATCTTATATCATCATCAAAATCAAGAAAGCATCTAGTTTAAGATATTAACATCAAGGAGAATATTCACTTTACAAGTAAGTATCTTTATATATATGTTTGAATCTGTTAAAATGACTTCGTTTTACAAGGAACACAACAAATTGGTTGGGTCATCAAACTTTCTTGCATGGAAGAAGAGGACAAATTTGATCTTCTTGGAGAATGAGGTTGTTGAATATGTTAAGGGTACAATCAGTGAACCTCCAAAGGAAGAATCTCAACCTCTAGTAAAGGATATGAAAGGGGAAGTAAAGGCTTAAAGGATCCCCTCATACCTTATGTATCAAAGTTGGAAACATCAAAAGAAATATATGACAAGCTAGTAGAATTTTTCTTTGTAAGTACTACAAGAGAAGTGACATCATTAAGACAAGAACTCTACAAGACTAGAATATGAACGGAATAAGGAATAGCCTCATACTTTATGAGGGTGTTAGAAATAAGAGACCAGCTATAAGAGTTGGGAGAAATAATGTCCGACAAAGAAATGACCACCATAGTGCTCAATGCACTACTAGATGAATGGGGAAACTTTAAATCAATCATCTATGGAAAGAAGGAAGCTACCCCATTCAATGGACTGTGTTCATTGTGTAAAATTGAAGAAACCAAGTTGAAGGAAAAAAGCGATGTAGGATCAAACGAGCAAGCACATGAGTTTTCTACCATGGCTAAGAGAAAAGGAAAGTTTAGGAAGTTTGGTCCTCAGAAAAAATAAGAAGAAGGATATGTCAAAAATTCAATGCTATGGTTGTTAGGAATATGGGCATTACAAAAGATATTGTCTAAAATTCAAGAAGGACAACAAAAGGAAAGAAAGAGACGCTCATATCACTATTGCAGTGGAAGAACCTAATGAGAAGAAATCCAAAGGGATAGTCTTCACTATTAGGGTTTCTCCAATGCCTAGCTAGGAGAAGTATGAGGTGAAAAGACCTCCACCATGGCAGTCAAGATAAGAAGCATTGTGACAAGATTCATCTTAGTAGAAGATGGCATCATACAAGAAGCATATTGTTGAAGCAAGATATCATGACATCATTATAAGAAGCTTTAAAGATAGCTTGAAGTGGAAGTATGCATGGATGTAGCAGTCATATTATAAAGGGAGAAGCTCTTGGTAACCTCATTAAAATAATGTGTAGTGCATATGAAATTATCTAGCATGATAGAAGAAATTCATCACGCATCATCATCATGAGAAAGGAACCTATGCCGGAGGAGGATAATCTAGATCATCTATTAGAATCTTCATTGGAAGGTTCACCTCTCTTGGAAGAAGCAAGTGTCTGTTGAGAATTCCACCTTGTATGGGATTCATTAGGAGGATGATGGTATTGTGATAAGGGAATGTAGCATGTAAATATGGTTGAAGTACTCCCAATCGAGAAAATAAAGTTGATAAAGTAATCCTAGATAACCAAAAGAAGGAAAGAGGTATGTATGCATGTATTTAATTGAGTCATGTCATCATGTAGTTTCAGATAGCATGGGTGAATACTCCACCTCATGGGTATGATAAAAGTAAAATGATTTCTTTCAAGATGCATGAAGGCATGGCTTATATTGACTAGATAAAATTAACATAATATTTCCTCATATGGAATATGAGGTGGTTGACAAAGATGAAGGAACTATGGATAGAATTTCCTCGGAAACAATATGTGAAGAAAGAAATAAGAAATCATAAAAGATGCAACTATAGGTAGTCAACATCCAAAAACTAAAAGAATTTATCATGACATCTCAATGCAGAAGAAGACCGTGATAAGGTCTATAAAGAAAGGAGACCCTTGACATATGAACTTTTGGAGATGTGTCTTTGAGCGTGCAAGATGTTGTAGGAAATCAAGATGTCATGATGAAAGGCCGTCATAAAAGGTAATTTTGATTTGATGTTCATTTTTTTATTTTTGAACAACATCTGGATGGGTTAATGCAGGGCTACCGAAAAGGAGTTGTAGATGTCACCTACAACTAGCACTCATGTGGTGGGATGGAAGATCCTTAAGGAAACATGAGTTGGAAGTGGTATTTCTATGAAGGAAATCCAATGTGGACTAGAATATCACTTTCTAATAAAAAGAAGGATGGCATGACTAAGGAAATTGATGGATGGCCTGTGCGCTACAAAAAAAAAGAAGGCTTCACAATTTTTGAAGATTAATTTCATGACATCAAAATAAGGATCTCTACAAGAAGTTGAAGGTCCCATGATATCCACCTAGAGCAGAAAGTTGTTGGAAGCAAGTCCCTGGTTAAGAGGGAGCTTGGGTACATTCCTTTTATAGGAATGGGAACATTCCTTCATAGCAATAGGTATATCCTCCCTAATTAAGAGGGATATATAGACACATCATTCTTGTCTTCACTTTGGGAAGAAATAATGGAGGATTAGGTAAGCATATGTGATATGATACTCTTTGATGATGTGATAGGGCATCCAGATAAGACTATTCGAAGAGAACATATATTCTTTAAGGAATGGGAATCGAAGATACAAATAATCCAGGAAGGACATACTCTGTGAACACCTGGGTGGGGTATGTACATTGAGAGATAATGATGATGGTGTCTATAAGTCATTGGTCTCACCAGCATTGTTCTCTAATCTTGTGGAGAGTTAGAGTTGTTATTCAAGGCCTTGCTATGTGACAATGTTGGTTGATATGATGCTAAACATATGGGTTACCACTCTGACTCTTCTTATGAAAATTCTTCAAACTGAGAATGTCCAAGTACCTTGTATGAATTATGAAAACCTCCCTAGTTAAGAGGGAGTGTTGAAATATGTAACTAGGTTCAGTCTCATAATGACATACGTAATCATGATTTTATGTATTTAATGAAAAGAAAAATAAATTTATTATTGTTGATTCTTGAGGCATGGGTTTCATACTCAAGGGAAATTTATTTTTAGTTCAAACAACCATTGAGTTCTTCTAGGGCTTTTTATTTAGTTTACAAGTTAATTGAGTCATTGTCATGTACTGAAGACCCATTTGGGCATGTTACATATTGTAAAAAAAATCATTTGAGTCAAAATAGAATCAAAATACCCTCCAAGACCTCATCATGGTGCAAATATCAAGTCGAACTACATGAAGGGACAAGTTGGCCTAAAGATATCAATTCATACCCCTCACAAGCCTATAAATAAGAAGGAACTTGACCTCATTTTGATACTCCCTCAAGCAAGTTTGATCTTCTCAAGATAGAACCTGGAAAAGGATGAAAAAGAAGGAGAAAAAAGTTTAAAATAATTAATATTGTATTGTATTAATGGAGAAATGGTTACATGGTTGTAACGTAAATCCTTAAGTTAAGATTAGTTTCTAGGATGTAGGAGTTTGTTATCACCTCCCTATTGTTTTAATATGTATTTATTGGCTCATCTTTGATTAATTGAAGATGAGAGTATACGATCCAGTTTGTGCAGTCTCCGAGTGCAGCTTGCTCACCTATGAGCTGCTAGTTAATTCAATTCATGTTTTTATTTCCAGTTTTCTAACATGGTATCAGAGCTTAGATCTAGTGATCCTGATTTACCTTTAGAGCGTTTGTGGCTGCAGTGCCCCAATGAAAACATAGGAGCCTCAGTACTCACATTTTCAGAGTCTAGGTGGTCGGGGGTGACATACCTTACTAATTGGAGAAATTTATTTTCTCACAAGTCTCAACATAGCTCCAATTGAGCACAAAGCGGTCATCGCACCTTTCAGTCTGACAGAAGTGATGATCATCCTAGATCTCAAGGTCAAACTCATGATGGTCGACCTCTCCTTAGAGGGATTTTAAATCATCATTGGTTTTCAATATAAAACAGTGATGGCATGTTTTTTATGGTTTTGAGCTTCAAATGTTACTAGTTTGGTGGCAGATCTGAGTTGTAGACATAGAGATCATGGTAGATTCGTGGCAGATCAACCAAATCAGAGGCATATCAGGAAGTTTGGTGGCAGATCGACTAGATCGGAGGCAGATCGGGTAGTTTGGTGGTAGATCTTTGAACGATTCAAAGGTTCGGGTATGTTTCAAGATTATTTTTTTTGTAGCTTGTAATTGTTCACTTGTTGAGAATTGACTGTAGAGCGAGGGATTGGGATTCCGATTAGTTGAAAATGAATAATTTTACAAAAGATTATCTCAATGAGTCTAATAAACTCGATGGGACCAATTATAACAATTGGAAATTCAAGATACAAATGTTGCTTGAGGGATCGAGCACTTGGTCAATCATCAATGGCGATGAGTAGAAGTCAACCATGGCAGTAGGTGGAACGAAAACACTAATGCAGGATTGGGATAAAAGAGAGAATAAGGCGAAAGTCTTATTGAATATGTCTATTAAAGGCAATATTATCCCGCAATCAGAGACTGTAAATCGTCCATTGACATATGGATACACTCAAGAACCTCTACCAAACACAAAACACCAATCACATCTTGTCGCTCAAAGGCAATTTTTTTCTATGAGGATGGAGGAGAATGAATCCATTGTGGTATTCATTGCACGGGTCAAGGACTGGAAGGAGAGATTGGAAGACATTGGGGAGAAGATGTCTGATTCTGATCTTGTCACAATTACATTGAACGGGATGACGGATGAATACCAGATGTTCATCACAGGCTTGTCTGCAAGGAAGGAACCCCTACATTTGAATAGTTAACAGGAATCCTGATACAGGAAGAAGAGTGGTGTAGAATTTGAGACCACGGAGTGTCGATCTTTCTTTGATGGTGAAGAAGAGGCCATACAAAGGGAAACAACCATAGGGACAAAAAGGTGGTGGCATTTTTCAGAAGAGACCATTTAGAGGTATGCATCCAAATAAATTTGACATTTAATGTTTTTACTCTGGGAAAACCGGTCACTTTGCTAAGTTTTGTTTTAAGAGACAAACAAATGAGGCTAGAAATGAACAAAGAAAACACACAGGGCACTTTGCCGATGAAGGTCACAATTATGATCTTCGATTATTTGTAGCTAATTATGCTCTTTCAACTATTGAGGAGGATGAGTCCGAAATATGGTTCGTAGATTCAGGTGCATCTTCCCATGTGACAAGTAATAGACATTGGTTTGAAATTTTTGAAGAAACTACTTGTGGAGCAAACATATATCTAGGTGACGACAGAGGTTATCAAATCATGGGGTATGATCATATTCTGGTGATGTTACCTGATGGTAATATCATATATATTAAAAATTTGATGTATGTACCTGGGATCAAGAATAACTTGATCGTTGTTTCAATGATGGCAAATCAGGACCTGCAAGTCGAATTCTTTAGATCATATTGTGTCATAAAGGAAAACAAGAAGGAACCGGTTTCATCAAGAGTGAGTGTGGGAAGCCTATATAGGTTGAACGTAAAGAGAATGCCACACCAAGCTCTGGCTTCAACAGGACCGACATCTGAGAATCTCTGGCATCAAAGATTCGATCATCTTAACCTACAGGATATCATGATGCTGAAAAGAAAAGGTATGGTTGATGGACTACCGCTTTTCAGAATGTTCATTTAGATTGTGATGGATGTGCATTAGGGAAAATGCATAGGGAAGAGTTTCCTTTGAATGCTGATAGGAAGAAAAGAGTATTTTGGAGCTTGTGCATACAGATATATGCCGACCTATGCAGACTAGGTCACTAGGTGGTACAGGCAAAATTTTAGGGGCTAATATTCGCCCATGGGCTAATTTTCTATACTTTTTCCAAAAAAAAGATTCACTAATTTCCATTTTTTTGTAAAAACGATTCGCCACAATTTTATAGAATGAAATTATTTTACCCTAAAAATCGCCAAAAAATTATATATAGACTATATAAAAATATTATAAATTTGAATATTTTTACAAAAATATCTCCAAACATTTTATAGATTTCATATTATGGACTAGTGGGATTCGCCAAGGTTTCTAAACTTTAAGATAAATTTCCATCTTTAAAATTTTCCCCTAGTACATATTATTTTCTATTCTTTACTGATGATTGCACTAGATTCTCTTGGGTATATTTTATTAGAAAGAGGAGTCAGACATTTCAATGCTTTAAAGAATTCAAGAATATGGTGGAGAAGGAAACAAGGAAAATTCATTAAGGTTCTCCACTCTTATCAAGGGGGAGAATACAAATTGGGAAATTTCATGAAATGTTTTAGGAATCATGGGAATATTCAACATGTACACAATACCTCACACTCCGCAGCAGAATGGAGTTGTTGAATGAAAGAACAGAACCATTGTGGAGTGCACACAAATTATGCTTCAAGGTAAGGGTCTATCTAATGGTTTTTGGGCTGAAGCCATTAACACTGCAGTTTACTTGAAAAATAGGAGTCCAACTAAATGACTCAATTTTAAAACTCCTTTTGAAGCACTTTATGGATATAAGCATGCACTGAAACATTTAAGGGTTTTTGGGTCAAAATCCTTTTCCCATATTCCCAACGATGATAGGAAGAAGTTAGATCCTAAGGCCACGAAATGCATCTTTGTAGGATACTGCACTGATTTTAAATATTAAAAATTGTTTAATCCTTTGACTCATAAAGTATATGTGAGTCGAGATGTGCTATTTCATGAGAAAGCTAAGGAAGGAAATAAGGAGAACATCCTTGAAGATTGGCACATTCCATTGTTGATGGAAAAAAGCAGTGAGGACATGCAACATCAACAACAACAACAGAAAGAGGAGGCAGGTGATGTAATTAGTAAGTTGAGCCTACTAAGGTCTGAAGCAAACATATTTGAGGTGAGTCCATTGTCGAGAATATCATGCAGGAAGACTCAACTACCAGCCAGATTGAAAGACTATGCTTTAATGTCAAACATGTTAGATGTTATAGAACCCACAAATTATAAAGAAGCTAATCAATCTCATGAGTGGAGGGCCACAATGAATGAATAATTTGAATTTATTATGAGAAATAATACTTGGGAACTAGTTGAATTTCTTGAAGGAAAAATATCCATAGGTTGTGTTGATGCCTCAAAAATCGTTGCAACAACATCGGGGAAAACCACCCGGTCCAGACCTTAAAGGCAACTCCTTTTCCGTTTGGTGTGGTGGCTCCGACTGGAAATAATGGGACCAGTATCCCAATGATGAATAAAAGGGGATGGATAAATGGGTAGCTCTCTAATATAATGATAATGGATGAATGATTTAATCTAAAAAGTAAAAATATGAATAACTATCCTATCCCGCGAAATTTCTGTACTAGTGTAATGTCTGATTATCTTTATCCAAAAATAGGCATGTAGATGACTCTATTGGTAAACAAAGACATTTATTCATATGATAATTACTTTGTTCAAGTAGTTGAACAAGGTAATCATTAAAACATTATTACACTATTCTTTATATATCACTGACACAGATGTGATTGAAAGAATAACATTCCTTAAACATTCAATAGTGAAATATATAAGGACTGCTATTAAAAACACATACATATATCTAATGATAGCAAGATTAAACAAATGACGATTCACATGAAATAATGAAACAAGAGCATAGATAATAGTACCATATGTTATTTGGATCACTCCTGATATCAATCACATTCAAATTTCTTCCAACTTAGAAACACTTTCACATCAAGGCAATAGTGCACATCCCATCAAAGCTTTCTTCGTTAAAATTCGAAATACTGGCCCAGTCCTTATAAAAATATACCAAAAGCACAATAGTGTGACTTCCAGATTTGAGTTTATACAAAAACTGAGGACCCTTTCTAAATGCATGAAAGGGTCTATAAATACTAAGTAGGCTAAGTGATTACAAAAATAAATTGCTATTAATTGGTACAACTACATCATGAGTATCTTCTCAACAATAGGTTTGTTTGCAGTTGGCAGCATGATTCATTGTTTCAGATGATCTCATTTTGATTTGAGCTGGCAAATTGCAAGCATCGGTTCCAATTCTGGAGGGCGAGTGAGACGAGAATGTAGTTGAGCTGAGTATGTGGCATCATGGATTTCGGGAATGATACAACCGATTGCATCGGTTAAACATTTGAGGGCGGCCCTTTGACTGTATGGTTTTACTAAGAAAAACCAATAGGTATCCCAAGTTAAACTTTGGATGCCGACAATTAATCTTCCATTCTTCTCCAATTCTTGATTGCATGCTTGTTCCAATGTTTTGGCTGACGACAATTTACCTGGAGTGCACTGCGAAATCATGTTAGACAGATAAAGAGTGTTATTGATTAACTTAATTAAATTACTTGTAGATACTCTGCATCTTGAGATTTCTCTCTCTGCTTTCATTAGCTGTGACTTCCATTCTAAGAAAATGATCTCTTTGTGTGACTCTAGAATTTTAGGCAGATTTGCGGCCTACCCTTCATTGGTGTCTTGCCAAGCAAGAAAGTTAGTTAGAGTCTCATCAGCCTATTCCAAATCCTGCCTAGTATCGACTGATTTGTCAACTATTGATGCAGTTATATCAAAAAGGGGCTCAACCAGAGAAATGTTATGACATAGCAGTCTTAACTGTGTAACCAATTCTTTTTTGATCTGTAGAGCTTCGGACCTGAAATCTGTTGGTTGCAAAAGACTCTTGAACTTTTCTACTTGATGTGACAGATGAGTGATTTGCTCGTCTTTCATTTTCATCATTTGTTCATTCATTGTCTTTATCCTGGCCAATGCTTCGGATAATTCCTTTTGTTTTTGTATTGCACTTAAGTCTATCCTCTGTTTCTCCTCAAGCAATTTCTTATTTAATTGATTGTTTATCTGCTGCTATGTTGATAGTTGTTGTTCTAATTGTTCAATTTTCTGTTGTCTTTCGGACACCTGTAACTGCAATGAAATAATTATTTGGTCTCTTTCCTTAAGTAGATTGCTTACTTCCGAGGCTTTATCCATAGTGGCTGCCGAATAAGCTCCGACATACTGAGAAAGTTTTGTAAGGTCATCGAAAGGGTTAAACTCTTCTTTCCACACTACATTAGCTGTCTCTGTTTGTGCTGGAAACAGGGAAGATTGATCAAGTCTCCTCCTTTTCCTCAGTCTTTTCACTACAACCCTGTGTTTGGGACTGTAAAAGACATCTAATGGAGGTATGTCTTCTATCTGTAAAATAATTTGATCGGATGGACCTTTTGGAATTATTTCTACATCCGTGCTGGTGGGTAGGCCACTGGTTCCTTGAATTGGAACCGTTGTTGACGCTGTATCTTGTCCAACTGTTACTTTAGGTGTACAAAAGTTTTGTAAGGTCATCGGAAGGGTTAAACTCTTCTTTCCACACTACATTAGCTGTCTCTGTTTGTGCTGGAAACAGGGAATATTGATCAAGTCTCCTCCTTTTCCTCTGTCTTTTCACTACAGCCCTGTGTTTGGGACTGTAAAAGACATCTAATGGAGGTATGTCTTCTATCTGTAAAATAATTTGATCGGATGGATCTTTTGGAATTATTTCTACATCCATGTTGGTGGGTAGGCCACTAGTTCCTTCAATTGGAACCGTTGTTGACGCTGTATCTTGTCCAACTATTACTTTGGGTGTGTTGGCACCTTGTGGACCTTCCAGATTGCTTATAATAGAGTCAAATTGTTGCCATTCTTGGAGGAGCTTGGGATCAATCTGAGTATCCATATTGATATTTTCGCTGCCCTTTTCTTGTTCTTTTTCTCTCTCTTTCTCCTGCTCTGGTTCTTTTCCTCTTTCGAGAATCTTTTCTACAGCAGGAGGTTTATCAATAATTCGTTGTTCAGGCTCACTTGACTGGGTTGTCGGGGTAGTAGCTAAAAAGTCCAGAGGTAGAGTTTGCAACCTCTGTTCTCTGAGCCTATTAAATTCTACTAGCCTTTCATCGTTATATCTCATTTTGGCTAGTGTTTGTACCTGGAATAATGATTTTGCCGAAGAAAACAGGTCATCAAATTCATATTTTTCATGATCAAACCTTGTAAGTTTGGCTTGTTCAAGCACAGTATAGGCAACTTTCCTTGGATCGAATTGCCTATTAGGAATGGTTGCAAGATTGAGCATGTTTATTTTTTATGCCTCCTTCTCCGCATGCTTGTAGTCGTGTAGAGTATAAACACCGCATCTCAAAGGAAAAGTAGGCCAAGCCTATTTTTTAGAATTCCTAAGAGTCTTGTATGTTCCTGCTATTATTATTTGGTAGGCCAATTCTTGGGCTAACAGCTTGTCAAGTACATACAGAGGAAGGACATGAGGTCTTGCAAGGCTACCGAAAACCCTTATGTATGTAAAATTGTCTTCCCCGAACCAATTTCCTACAGGGGTTAGGTCAACCTCTGCTTCCGTGGAAATCTTTGGGGCAGGCTTATCAAAATGGCATAATAGATAGGTAACATGAAACCATTACAGATTTGGTACAAGTGGTCCTTATAGTGCGCCTTCCATAACTTTTGATGATAAATGTGGATTGGCATGGGGCCTTGTGAAGTCCATCTCCACCCAAGTACAGGTATTCAGAATTGAAAGAAAGAGTATCTAAAATATAAGCACTATAATAAAACAGAGGAATAGTCCTATCGGTTACGCGAGTTTTTTCTCTAAATTCAAGAATTGCAGTGGCTAGTTTATATGACAATATGTTTGCCCAATCCATTATTTCACTGTTAACCACTGCTTCCATTAAAGGAACCATTTCAATAGTGAACTTTGCAGAATCATGTAATCCCCAAATTCTACACATCATTGCTCCAGCATAACAGTAAGGAGAACATAATGAATCTACAGAGTACTTACATGAGGATTCATGTTTGTGCCTTGCGGGGTTCTGTCTCCACTCCCAAATTGGGGCTGATTCAGTATTTTCCGTCAATAGTGCAAAATTTTATTTTTAAAACCGGGATCTCCTCTACTACCCATCGCACTACATTAGTGTATGGAAGAATTTTATCACGTGCTGCTATTCTGTGCAAATATGAATCAGCTAAATCTTTAAGGGAAGCTTCTAATTTTCTAGTTGAATCTGCGGTATCTTGTACTGGTACTGTCTCAAGCTCTTCTGCTTCAATTAAATTATATATGCTTTGCCAACTTGTGTTTCCAAGGCCAAGACACGTAGTGTCTGAAATCAAACCCTTTCTGCTTGGTCCTGGATCATTGGTGGGTTGCACTGTTACTGCGGGAGCTGCTGCTGCTGCGGATCTCTTGGATTTCTTTCCCATTTGGTTCAAATTTGTTATTTCAGCGGAGTTCTGCATAAGGAATGAAATCAATGTGATACAGAGAATAGGTAGTATGAGCCAATATGAAAGTATTATATCAATTAGCGAATAATCAAAGATTATAGTGAAAATGACGTAGACACAATCTAAGGGAAAATCTTGGCATAACTGCTTCATTAATTGGTTTTTTAACCTGTCAATCATGGTAAAGGAGTTTTAAATACCCATCATATCGTTTATATGCCGAATGATTCATTCAAGCGTGGCTTGGGTTTCTGGCGGATAATAAAAAATAAATCGCTATCGATGATTGATGAAGTGAACGGGAAGGCTTTAATAATAATCCAAAATAATGCATGCAAGCCTTTTAAATCTATTTTGAAACTCGTGCCTTGATTTATTGGATCGCAATTGGGGATGAACTCGGGTCATATTACTTATGTTATTACAAAATCGCCGATCCCCGATGGCGATACACCTTATCGCATCGGGAGATTTAAAGGTGTCTTAAACATGCGTTGCGTTACATCCTCTGATTTCCGATAGCGATATCACATCGGAGAAATAGGGGAGGGCCTTTCATTATACTTGCTATTCGCCTTTCCCGATAACTGATAGTTGTTTGCTTTTCGGATCGGAGTAAGTCAATGGGTTTTTGCACTATGTTTTCTTTATTGTTGTGATATGCAATCTTGCGATTGCTTTATCGCAATAACAAAGAACTTTATATTTATTCATAAGATTGATTTCATTATAGTTCAAAAGGTTTATAATATAACATTTCCATTGGACCTTTTGATGAAGAATTTTCTAATGATGAGTTGATACCAATTTATTCACACATCTATGTTTAAAAGGGACCCATTTCATATTTAGAAAGAAAAATTTATGAAATAGGGGGTTGTTGTACAACACAACAATTGGCGATTCGCTAGGAGAAACAATTATCTCTGAGAAATGTTGAAATACTTAAACTTTCTTTATATGGAAATCTTATCTAAGAGGAGAATTCTAATATAACTAGGTATATATAAATTCTGAATATAATAATAGCTATTTATGCTATTTTCTTCTCTTGTTAAAATTAAATACATTCTAAGTTTTAAATTAGCCTTAATTGGTTGATAATGATAAAACAAAGAACTTTTCCAACTTAGCTTTATAATGACTCATTTGTCATAGGTAGAGCCTCTGCTGCCAGCAAATGTCTATAGTCTCGATAGAGATACCTTTTAACCATTTAATCATTCATTATCCTATCCATTTCAGAGTATAATTAAAAGAATGAATCCAAAAAAATGTCTTCATTTTTTGTATCACTTTTCTTTTTACTTATTTTGCAAGATAAAAAGCCATTGTCCTGGTTTGGTTTCCAGTTGTTTGACAATGCCATTCACTGGTTGTAATTTAACTGAACAAGCTGGCTCATGATGAGACCCCTTGTCTTATAATTATAAGCCATTACCCGATTTTGGTATGCAGTATTGGTAATGTCAATGAACTATTCCCCAATGATCATGGTAAGCAGGCTTATAATAAGACCTCTTATCTTTTATATCAAATATATTTTAGAATTACACTCTGAGTAATCATAAACTTTGATGAATGGGATGAACAATTTTCTCCTTAAGAGAGCATGGATGACAGGGTAAGAGTTGAAGATGCTAAGATTGAATCAGTTTCTGTTTTTGTTTCGATAACTGTTTTTTAGGCCATTTAAAAACATTAAAATGATTCTAAGTACTTCTAAATCTTGAGAATATTTCACAAAAATAAAATGGGGTTTCAGAATCTAAATATACCTAATTTCCTAGAAATTTTCCTTTTGTTTAAGGTCTCCATTTTTAAAAGTAAATATTAGAACTATTTCTTTTGAGAAACTTTTTCAGTATAACAAAGGCCAATGGAAGGCATCTTACAACTTTATTTTCCAATAATCCTAAAAACTATGAACACAAATTTTGCTGAAAATTGAATATTTACAAAGGGAGAAGGGGTTACCTCCTCAATTGAAGAATTTTTTCAAGATAAGGCCATTAACAGGAAGAGAATCTCTCTTACCTGATAGATCTTGCAATATGAAAGTGGAAGGGCCTATCTTCTCGTTGATTTGAAATGGTCCAAGCCACATTTTCTGGAACTTAGTGTGTTTACCTTTATCCTCATGGGCTTTGTCCCATTTCAAAACTAGATCACCAACTTGTAATTGCTTTGAACTGGATGAAGTTGAATCAAAAGATGACTTGATAATTTGCTGATGTTTTTCCTATATAATCCTATCTTTTTCCCTTTCTTCTTCTAGTTTTAAAATTTGATCATGTCTTAGTTGAATAGAAGATGAGGGACTTTCTTCAATAAACTGCACTAAAGCTAGAGATGGAAGTACTAAATTGGTTGGTATGGCAGCTTCCTTCCCATATACTAGATTAAATG
Organism: Pinus taeda; assembly: GCA_000404065.3. Taxonomy (NCBI): domain Eukaryota; kingdom Viridiplantae; phylum Streptophyta; class Pinopsida; order Pinales; family Pinaceae; genus Pinus; species Pinus taeda. Next base: position 153,005 of record APFE031262709.1, on the reverse strand, counting down.
GAGAAGTACCTATGGAGGCCTTTTGTGTTATTCTGTCAGCCCATAGTGCAAATATTAAAGATTTATGCCAGTTTTTATGATTCTGCTCAATAGTTCGCTTAATGATTTTGATAAGATTTTTATTGGTGGATTCTTCTAAACCATTACCCTGGGGGTAGTAATTTGCAGAATAATTCAATTTAAACCCCCTTTTGATAGCGAACTCAAACATAGAATTTCCAGAGAAATAAGATGCATTATAAAAAACAAGAGCGTTTGGGACACCAAACCTGGTAATAATGAATTGATCTATGAATTCCATAATTGCCTCAGAGTTTGTTGTTTTCAGAGGAATTGGTTCAACCCACTTAGTAAAGTATCAGTGGCGGTAAGGATATACTTATGTTGTTTGGATGAATGTGGAGTGATTTCCCCAATGATATCCAATTCCCATTGCTCAAAAGGTTGTTCAATATTCACTGGTTGCAAAGGGAAATCTCGTTTTCTTTGTCTTCCACTGGAGATTTGACAACTTCGGCATTTCCTTACGTATTCGTGTCTCTGAACAGGGTGGGCCAATAATATCCAACATGAATGATTTTGTGAGCTGTTGTATCAACTCCAAAATGTCCTCCTACTAGTCCGTCATGTAGCTCCTGCAAAACTTTTTGCGCTTTAGGTTTTTCTAAGCCTCTTAATAGAATTGAATCTAATTTCGCCTAAACAGTACATCATCTACAATTATGAAGTTTTTTCGCTTTCAATCTAATGGCACGTTTGTTTTTATAGGAGAGATTAGAAGGTGCTATCCATTTTTTAAATAGAAATTCAGGTCTGCATATTGTGATTCAAGATCTGTGATACTTATCTGATTGATTTCTTCAGTATCTTCTGTACCTTATGGTTCTTGAATATTGGATGCTCTTGCTAACAACCTGTAAAAACCATGGCCTTTGACAATCCTTGCTAGCTTGATTTCTAAGTCATATTCTTGTAATGTTGTGACCCAATTTGCCCTTTTTTCTCCTAATTGCCTTTGAATTAGTAATTGTCTTACTGCTGAAAAAGGAACAATAACTTTTGTGTGAGATTTTAAGAGAAAGGGTCTGTAGTGTTTAACGGCTTTGTATACAACAAAGGCTTGCTTTTCAACTTCCGAATAATTACGTTCAACACCTTGAAGGTTTGAACTGTAAAAAATAATTGGTGCTTCCAAGTTTTGATCATTAATCTGAGTCAGCACTGCTGCATAAGAGAAGGCAGATGCGAGAGTATACAATATGAAATGACTTGAAAAATTGGGAGTGCTTAAAGCAGGGGCATTAATTATTGATTGTTTGATAGAATCAGATGCCTCTTTTTCTGCGGATCCCCATTTAAACACCAAATTTTTCTTAATCATTGTTTGCAATGGTAAAATAATCTGGGAAAAATCTGGAACAAATCGTTTAACAAAATTAATTTGACCCAAAAATGACTACATGCATTTTTTATTATGAGGGAATGGAATATCAGAAATCTCTTTAATTCTATTTGGATCAATATAAATACCATCTTTTGAGACAATGAAGCCTAAAAGATTTCCTTGATTAAGAGCAAAAAAGGACTTTTTTGGATTAAGCGAGATACCATATCTTTTGCAACGTTCAAAGATTTATTTAAATCATGTAAATGATTAGACCTTTTCTTGGAAAATACAGTAATATCATCTAAATAGACAACTACTGTTTTATTGCTCAATCATTTGAATGCTATATCCATTTCTCTTTGGAATGTAGCTCCTGCATTGATAAGTCCAAAAGGCATTTTTTGGTAAGCATAAGTTCCCCACTTAGTTCTGAAGGTAGTTTTAAGCCTGTCATCAGGATGGACCAAAATCTGGTTATATCCTGAAAAACCATCTAAAAAAGGACATTAACTCAGAACCAGCTACTGAATGGAATGCCTGCTCCATGGTAGGTAAAGGGAATATATCCTTTTGGCTTGCTTTATTAAGATTTCTGAAATCTATGCAAATCCTTATGTCGCCATTTTTCTTTCTAACTGGCACCATATTGGACACCCAGTTTGAATGTCTGATAGGAAAAATGATCTTAGCCTTCAAGATTTTGTTTAGCTCAGTTTTTATTTGACTCTCTAGGTTAGGATGAATTTTCCTCAACTTCTGCTGCACTGGTTTTTGTTCAAAAAGCATTGGAATAGTATGTTGAATGATCGATGCATTGTATGTTTTCAAATCATCATATTTCCAAGCGAAGACATTTTTATTTTTTCGTAATAACCTAATGAATGTTGTTCTTTATTCTAAATAAAGTCCTAATCCCAAATTGATGTTTTGAGGATTTTCCTCAGTACCTAGGTTTATCAATTCAAATCTTAAAGTGGAACTCTGGAGCTTTGAATTGGTCACCTGTTTAAACCTATCTTTAATATCATAAAGATCTTCTAGCTTAACCACTAGTTTTGGTATTGAGTTTTCTTCTTTCTTTTCCTTCATTTGAAGGTCATGATCACTTTCATCAATGATTTGATCATCATAGGACTTGTCAGAAGTGAAGAAATTTAAAATGTCTTCGTCATGATTGAACACACGCCAATTGGTGACATTGTCGGGAATTGATGGTCTAAAAATTAACTCTACTGAAAATCTGTCTAGGCTGTAATCTTCAGAAGGAAGGAGTTTGGAAGCGACATTAGCTAACAACTCTACTGATGCATTCTGGGACCTAGGGATAGGAGAAATATTGAATGCTAAAAGTTGGGATATGAGTTCCTGCACCAAGGACTGATAGTGTTTGGGATGAATAGAAAGACAATGAATTGTATTTCTAACTTGTTTTATAACAATTTCTGAATCACCATACACTTTCAAATATTGAATTTTAAGACCAATAGCTTTGTAGAGTCCATGAAGTAAGGCCTCATATTCAGTTGTATTATTTGTGCGTTCAAATTCCAATCTACATGATAACATAGTTTTTTCTCCTTCAGGGCTAACTAAAATACACCCTGCTCCTGCACCTTCACTAGATTTAGACCCATCAAAGTATAGTGACCAAAATAAAGAATTATCAACAATTCTATTTACAGTTTCCTCAGCAATATTGACACATCTTGATCTATCGGTTTGTGAAAATTTTTCAATTTGAGATGTGAAATTATTAACTAAGAAAGGAGATGGTTGGGCAGTAAAATTGCCAAAGAATGATTTGAATGAGTAATTCCTTAAAATATTTTTATTAAATGCTATTGGCTGATTTTCCTGTTCAAATTCAGTGACAGTATGGGTCATATGTTTCTCCCAATAGATTTTGATATGATTTGGCTTTCCTTTATAAGATAGCCACATATGGGACCAATCGGTAGAAATATAACCATGGAGTTTGTCAGATCAGTCTCTACTCAAAATTAAACCATAAAATTCAAGTATATCAGTGATTAAAATATCAATTCTCTGAACCACTCGTGGATCAGCTGATAACCTGATAGTTACTAAGTTGATTTCTCCTAAAACCTGGACCTTAGTTCTATCCAACTGTACAATATGAATTGCAGACTTTTGGGGTTCAATGTTGAGTTTGGAACAAACTGAAGCTGGTATTATGTTAGAGGATGTCCCTGAGTTAATCAAATAGTTGTGAAAATTTCTATTATAGATCTCATAGGTCAATAGAAAAGGGGGAGTATGAGAATTTGATCTGTCTCCAATTAAAACTGCATCAGTAGCTTCCACTCTACCTGGAGGTGGTTGACCTGAATCATTTGCAGCTTTGGAGAGCACAGCATTAGGAAGAGGTGGAGAAGGGACTGCATTTAGCTCTTTAAGAAGTAATTTTTGCTGATGTTTGAGTTTGCTAAGTTCAAACATAGTAATATTTTCTTTTGCCTTCTTCATATCATCGATAATATTGTAATCCATTGAATCCGACACTACCAATGTCTTAGATGTTGAAGGTAGGTTTGAAGATGATGGTTGATTTTGGGATGGTATTGCCACAGATTTCTTTGTGGGAACCTTTTCTTTAATAATAGTGGTACCTGCACTCCTTTTCTTTGAAGTTGACTGGACAGGTTCAGGAGTACCTTTACTCCTAGTAGTCACAGGGAAAGCTTCTTGTTCATTTTCTGTATCGGAGTTAGGTAAAATGAAATCCCACATCCCATGGCATTCAACAATCTCCTCTTCTTCGGGTTCCTCGGATGACAAGATTGTTTCTTCTTCTTCTTCTTCTTCAGGATCTGAGTCTGCATTAGATATAGAATTTGGTGGTTTTGATTCAGGTTTCTTAAAATTTCTAAATGGCCTCTTTGTTGAAGTTTCATCTACTTGCTTTTTGATTTCAACCATTTCATTTGACATAGTCTTGAGGACCTTTTGTAGACCCTCCATATCATATGGATCTTTAGGGGTTTTCTTCTTTGAATCATCTTTAAAAGAAACTTTTTTGGATTTTCTATCTTCAAGAGCAGCTTTCTTTTCTAAAGAAATAGTGCATTTATCTATAGCAAGTGCCTCTTTCATGTTTTTAGCTAAAGCTGGTTTTGCAGCTCTATCTACAAAAATGGCTATATTTGAAGGTAGGGCTGTTATATACCATTCGCTTCTGATTTGCTCACTTGGTTTGGAGGCGGTTGGAATCTTATTCAAGAGTTTATTGAATCGCGAATTGAATTCCTTGATAGGTTCTTTATATTCTATCCTAAAATTCGAGAGATCGTTAATTAATGTTGCTAAAGATCTATCATCGCCATACTTAGTGAGAAACTGTTCTTGAAAAATGTTCCAACTAGTAATGGATCTAGAGGGCAGGGAAAAATACCAAGACCCAGCTGATCCTTATAAAGTATAAGGGAAAATCCTAACGACAACATCTTCCTCTGTCACTCCTTTTCAATTTACCGATAACATGAAATTGTTAATATGTTCTTTGGCTTGTGTTCTGGCATCTGGATTAAATTTCGGCAACCATTTTTTAGGAAAATCTAGCAATGGTTCTAATCGTGCAGGCATAGTGACCGCACCAAGACTACTCCATGGAGTCTGAGCCATCATAGAACTAATAAAAAATGATATTTCTGATGAAATTCCAGGAGTTGATATTGAAGATTGAATAGGTTGGGATGTTGAAGTTGCTAATCCCTGCTGAACAATAATGTGTAATGGGGGTGTGGATAGTTGACTTCACACTGGGGATGATGAAATGGAGGATGATGATGAGAAAGCCTCACCGTCTGACCCTTCAGTGTTATTTTTAGCCCTTTTCTTTTTAGATAAAGGCAACTCAGTAGGCTCAATACTGAGCTTTCCGCTTTGAAGTCTGGTGAAAGGGTGAGGTAGATTGAATTGCGAAGTCTCACTGCCTTGAGACACTTCAGATTTCTGTGGTGTTATCGAAAAGCCTTGAAGTTTTTGGATGAGAGTCTGGACTTCAGGGGACTCAAGACTTAATCGATCTAAAGTATGGTGGGATTGAGCAGTGGTAGTTGACTCCTCTTCTTCTCGTTTGAATATTGCTATTTCAGAATGCAAACGGGAGGTCTGAGGTGAGGTGGAGGGAGATTTACTCTCAGAATGGGCTATAGGTTTTGGTTTGCTCACCATTCACAGTTCATGCCCTCCTTCTAGTGCCAAAAATGTTGATGCCTCGAAAATCAATGCAACAACATCTGGGAAAACCACCCGATCTGGACCTTAAAGGCAACTCCTTTTCCGTTTGGTGTGGTGGCTTCGACTGGAAATAATGGGACCAGTTTCCCAATGATGAATAAAATGGGATGGATAAATGGGTGGTTCTCTAATATAATGATAATGGATGAATGATTTAATATAAAAAGTAAAAATATGAATAACTATCCTATCCCGGGAAATTTCTGTATTAGTGTAATGTCTGATTATCTTTATCCAAAAATAGGCATGTAGATGACTCTATTTGTAAACAAAGACATTTATTCATATGATAATTACTTTGTTCAAGTAGTTGAACAAGGTAATCATTAAAACATTATTACACTATTCTTTATATATCATTGGCACATATATGATTGAAAGAATAACATTCCTTAAACATTCAATAGTGAAAAATATAAGGACTGTTGTTAAAAACACATACATATATCCAATGATAGCAAGATTAAACAAATGACGATTCACATGAAAGAATGAAACAAGAGCATAGATAATAGTACCATATGTTATTTGGATTACTCCTGATATCAATCGCATTCAAATTATTTCTTCCAACTTAGAAACACTTTCACATCAAGGCAATAGTGCACATCCCATCAAAGCTTTCTTTGTTAAAATTCGGAATACTGGCCTAATCTTTATAAAAAATATACCAGAAGCACAATAGTGCGACTTCTAGATTTGAGTTTATACAAAAACTGAGGACCCTTTCTAAATGCATGAAAGGGTCTATAAATATTAAGTAGGCTAAGTGATTACAAAAATAAATTGCTATTAATTGGTACAACTAAATCATGAATATATTCTCAACAATAGGTTTGTTTGCAGTCAATAGCATGATTCATTGTTTCGGATGATCTCCTTTTGATTTGAGCTAGCAGATTGCAAGCATCGGTTCCAATTCTGGAGGGCGAGTGAGACGAGAATGTAGTTGAGCTGAGTATGTGGCATCATGGATTTCGGGAATGATACAACCGATCGCATCAGTTAAACATTTGAGGGTGGCCCTTTGAAAGTATGGTTTTACTAAGAAAAACCAATAGGTATCCCAAGTTAAACTTTGGATGCCGACAATTAATCTTCCATTCTTCTCCAATTCTTGATTGCATGATTGTTCCAATGTTTTGGCTAACGACAATTTACCTGGAGTGCACTGCGAAATCATGTTAGACAGATAAAGAGTGTTATTGATTAACTTAATTAAATTACTTATAGATAATCTGCATCTTGAGATTTCTCTCTCTGCTTTCATTAGCTGTGACTACCATTCTAAGAAAAGGATCTCTTTGTGTGACTCTAGAATTTTAGACAGTTTTGCGGCCTGCCCTTCATTGGTGTCTTGCCAAGAAAGAAAGTTAGTTAGAGTCTCATCGACCTGTTCCAAATCCTGCCTAGCATCGACTGATTTGTCAACCATTGATGCAGTTATATCACAAAAGGGCTCAACTAGAGAAATGTTATTACATAGCAGTCTTAACTGTGTAACCAATACTTTGTTGATCTGTAGAGCTTCGGACCTGAAATCTGTTGGTTGCGGAAGACTCTTGAACTTTTCTACTTGATGTGACAGCTGAGCAATTTTCTCATCTTTCGTTTTTGTCATTTGTTCATTCATTGTCTTTATCCTGTCCAATGCTTCAGATAATTTCTTTTGTTTTTGTATTGCACTTAAGTCTATCCTCTGTTTCTCCTCAAGCAATTGCTTATTTAATTGATTGTTTATCTACTGCTATGTTGATAGTTGTTGTTCTAATTGTTCAATTTTGTGCTGTCTTTCGGACACCTGTAACTACAATGAAACAATTGTTTGGTCTCTTTCCTTAAGTAGATTTCTTACTTTCGAGGCTTTATCCACAGTGGCTGCCGAAAAAGCTCCGGCATACTGAGAAAGTTTTGTAAGGTCATCGGAAGGGTTAAACTCTTCTTTCCACACTACATTAGCTGTCTCTGATTGTGCTGGAAACAAGGAAGATTGATCAAGTCTCCTCCTTTTCCTCTGTCTTTTCACTACAGCCCTGTGTTTGGGACTGTAAAAGACATCTAATGGAGGTATGTCTTCTATTTGTAAAATAGTTTGATCGGATGGATCTTTTGGAATTATTTCTACATCCGCGTTGGTGGGTAGGCCGTTGGTTCCTTCAATTGGAACCGTTGTTGATGTTGTATCTTGTCCAACTATTACTTTGGGTGTGCTGGCACCTTGTGGACCTTCCAGATTTCTTATAATAGAGTCAAATTGTTGCCATTCTTGGAGGAGCTTGGGATCAATATGAGTATCCATATTGATATTTTTGCTGCCCTTGTCCTATTCTTTTTCCTACTCTGGTTGTTTTCCTCTTTCGAGAATCTTTTCTACAGTAGGAGGTTTATCAATAATTCGTTGTTCAGGCTCGCTTGACTGGGTTGTCGGGGTAGTAGCTAATAAGTCCAGAGGTAGAGTTTGCAACCTATGTTTTCTGAGCCTATTAAATTCTACTAGCATTTCATCGTTATATCTCATTTTGGCCAGTGTTTGTACCTGGAATAATGATTCTTCTGAAGAAAACAGGTCATTAAATTCATCGTTTTCATGATCAAACCTTGTAAGTTTGGCTTGTTCAAGCACAATATAGGAAACTTTCCTTGGATCGAATTGCCTATTAGGAATGGTTGCAAGATTGAGCATGTTTATTTTTTCTGCCTCCTTCTCCGCATGCTTGTAGTCGTGTAGATCATAAACACCGCATCTCAAAGGAAAAGTAGGCCAAGAATGTGTTTTAGAATTCCTAAGAGTCTTGGATGTTCCTGCTGTTGTTATTTGGTAGGCCAATTCTCGAGCTAACAGCTTGTTAGGTACATACAAAAGAAGGACATGAGGTTGTGCAAGGCTACCGAAAACCCTTATGTATGTAAACTTGTCTTCCCTGAACCAATTTCCTATAGGGGTTAAGTCAACCTCTACTTCCGTGGAAATCTTTGGGGCAGGCTTATCAAAAATGGCATAATAGATAGGTAACGTGAAACCATTACAGATTTGGTACAAGTGGTTCTAATAGTGCGCCTTCCATAAATTTTGATGATAAATGTGGATTGGCATGGGGTCTTGTGAAGTCCATCTCCACCCAAGTATAGGAAATTCAGAATTGAAACAAAGAGTATCTAAAATATAAGCACTATAATAAAACGGAGGAATAGTCCTATCGGTTACGCGAGATTTTGCTCTAAATTCAAGAATTGCAGTGGCTAGTTTATCTAACAATATGTTTGCCCAATCCATTACTTCACTGTTAACTGCCGCTTCCATTAAAGGAACCATTTCAATAGTGAACTTTGTAGAATTATGTAATCCCCAAATTCTACACATCATTGCTCCGGCATAACAGTAAGGAGAACATAATGAATCTACAGAGTACTTACCTGAGGATTCATGTTTGTGCCTTGCGGGGTTCTGTCTCCACTCCCAAATTGGGGCCGATTCAGTATCATTCTCGTTTGCGAACTTTTCAAGAAAGACTTTATTGTATTTCTTTTTTTTCCTTAAGTCATCTGGCTGAAATGAGCCAAAAATCCTTCTGTCAATAGTGAAAAATATTCTGTTTAAAACCGAGATCTCCTCTACTGCCCATCGCACTACATTAGTGTATGGAAGAATTTTCTCACGTGCTGCTATTATGTGCAAATATGAATCAGCTAAATCTTTAAGGGAAGCTTATGATTTTCTAGTTGAATCTGCGGTAGCTTGTACTGGTACTGTCTCAGGCTCCTCTGCTTCAATTAAATTATAGATGCTTTGCCAACTTGTGTTTCCAAGGCCAAGACATGTAGTGTCTGAAATCAAACCCTTTTTGCTTGGTCCTGGATCACTGGTGGGTTGCACTGTTACTGCGGGAGCCGTTGCTGCTGCAGATCTCTTGGATTTCTTTCCCATTTGATTCAAATTTGTTATTTTCAGTGGAGTTCTACACAAGGAATGAAATCAACGTGATATAGAGAATAGCTAGTATGAGCCAATATGAAAGGATTATATCAATTAGCGAATAATCAAAGATTATAGTGAAAATGTCATAGACACAATCTAAGGGAAAATCTCGGCATAACTGCTTCATTAATTGGCCGTTTAACCTGTCAATCATGGTAAAGGAGTTTTAAATACCTATCATATCATTTATATGTCGAATGATTCATTCAAGCGTGGCTTGGGTTTTTGGTGGATAATAAAAAATAAATCGCTATCGGTGATTGATGAAGTGAACAGGAAGGCTTTAATAATAATCCAAAATAATGCATGCAAGCCTTTTAAATCTATTTTGAAACTCGTGCCTTGATTTATTGGATCACAATCGGGGATGAACTCGGGTCATATTACTTATGTTATTGCAAAATCGATGATCCCCGATGATGATACACCTTATCGCATCGGGAGATTTAAAGGTGTCTTAAACACGCGCTGCGTTACATCCTCTGATTGCTAATAGCAATATCGCATCGGAGAAATAGGGGAGGGCCTTTCATTATACTTTCTATTCACCTTTCTTGATAACCGATAGTTGTTTACTTTTCGGATCGGAGTAAGTCAATGGGTTTTTGCATTATGTTTTCTTTATGGTTGTGATATGTGATCTTGCGATTGCTTTATCGCAATAACAAAGAACTTTATATTTATTCATAAGATTGATTTCATTATAGTTCAAAAGGTTTATAATATAACATTTCCATTGGACCTTTTGATGAAGAATTTTCTAATGATGAGTTGATACCAATTTATTCACACATCTATGTTTAAAAGGGACCCATTTCATATTTAGAAAGAAAAATTTATGAAATGGGGAGTTGTTGTATAGCACAACAGATTGTAAGTGGCTTCATAAACCTAAATTTAATGCAGACGAGAGTATAGAAAAGTTTAAAGCTAGACTGGTAGCAAAGGGTTATTCACAGAAAGAGGGAATTGACTTGAAGAAACCTTTGCTCCTGTAGCCAAACTAAATATTATTAGAATGTTAATTGTTGTAGTTACATAACATCAGTGGAAGCTACACCAGTTAGATGTTAAGTTTGCATTTTTAAATGGTGATTTAAAGGAAGAGGTTTATTTAATGCAATTTGAAGGGTTTGTTAACAAGGGGAGGAGCATTTAGTTTGTAGATTGAAAAAGGACCTTTATGGTTTAAAACAGGCACCTAGGTCTTGGTACGAGAAGATTGATTCATTTTTCTTACAAAATGGTTTTCATAGGAGTAAGAATGACCCAAATCTATATAACATGTATGATGAGCATGGGAAGATAATTTTTATTTCCGTGTATGTGGATGAGATGATTATAACAGGTAATGCAAATGCATTAATCAAAGAAATCTAATTGTAGATGTCACAAGTTTTTGAGATGACAAACCTCAGAAGTTTACATTATTGTCTAGTTCTGAAAGTGTGGAGAGACTCTGGGCAGACTTTCCTTACTCAAGGGAAGTATGTCAGAGGGTTGCTCAAAAAGTTTAGAATGGAATAGTGTAAGACAACATTAGTACCTTTGCAACAAAATCTAAAATTGTGCAGAGACGATGGCTCTAAGGAGGTGGATGCTACTTTGTATATGTAGCTATTTGGTAGTATGATATATTTGACTACAACTAGACCAGACTTAGCATACTCTATTAGTGTGCTAAGCTAGTTTATGTCTAAACCTCTTGAAAGTAATTGGTTAGAGGCAAAAAGTGTACTGAGGTATCTTCATGGTACTTGTGATTATGATATTTTATACACTGATACATCTGATGTTACTTTAGCAGGTTTTTCAAACTCTGATTAGGTAGGTAACCTGGATGATCGACGATCTATCACGGGTTATTAATTCAGTGTTGGATCTGGGGTCATAGCATGGAGTAGTAAAAGGTAGAGTATTGTGTCTTTATCTTCAACTGAAGCCGAGTACCAAGCAATATGCGCAACGACATGTGAAGCTATCTAGTTGAGGAGGCTTCTCCATGATGCAGGAGAAGAGAAGAAAGAAACAATCGTCATCAATTGTTACAACCAGAGTTCCACTAAGATGGCAAACAATCCAGTGTTTCATAAGTACACGAAACACATAGATACTCAGTTTCACTTTGTAAGAGAAAAGGTCTAGTCAAAAGAAATTTTATTGAATACTGTAAAACATGTGACAATATGGCTGATATTTTTACAAAGACTCCTCGGAAAGTGAAGTTTGAATTATTTAGGGGGATGTTAGGACTTCAGGATAATCCTTTCTCCATTAAGGGGGAGAGTTGAAAATAATTAATATTATATTGTATTAATGGATAAATGGTTACATGGTTGTAACGTAACTCCTTAAGTTAGGATTAGTTCCTAGGTTGTAGGAGTTTGTTCTTACCTACCTATGCTTTTGAGATGTATTTATTGGCTCATATTTGATTAATTGAAGATGAGAGTATACGCTTTAGTTTTTGCAGTCTCTAGGTGTGGCTTGCTCATTTATGAGCTTCTAGTTAATTCAATTCATGTTTTTCTTTCCAGTTTTCTAACAAACAACAAGATCAAATTTTTTGGGCCTCTCTCTCTATCTCGTGTTAGGATTTCTACATTTGTTGGGCAGAAGAATTTTCTTGGCAAAATAATTTTTTGGGAAGGTCGAAGTTGTAGAATAATTTGTTGGGTACGTTGAAGTCGCAAAAGAATTTGTTGGGAAGGTCGAAGTTGCAAAATAATTTGTTGGGAAGATCGAAGTTCCAGAAGAATCTGTTGGGTAAGTTGAAATTGCAAAATTTTTTGTAGCCAAGGCTTGAATTGGGCTTGGAGGGTCTTGTTCAAGGGTCATAGGTCTTGGAATTATTCAATTGATGTTCTATAAGAAGAGAAGGATTCTTGTGGGTTTTCCTCTCAATTGGAGAGGTTTTGGCCCTGGTTGATTTCCTACATCTTGTGTCTTATTACCTCATTGATTTTATTGTTTGGTAGTTGTTTGATGATAAAGAACACTAATAATAATCAAGTGAAAGAAGAATCTAATCAAGTTAAGTAAAAAATATATCACAAGTCGTTATCAAGTCAAGAGAAATCATCTACTCTCACCACCCCTAGATTTCTCAATAAGGGAGGTTTGTAAAGTTTTGGTTCTTCAATTCCACTTCCTTAACTGCACTTAGGGATTTGAATCATATCATAGTAACTCTTCGTCACATATTTACCCCGGTGGACTAGTAAGCTTGGGTAAGTGTGGGAGAGGGGCGTTACAGAGTGGTATCAATGCCAAGTTCAACCCTTGGACTGGATGGGTGAAATGTGTTTTCCATGCATATATATAGTTTGTATATGTGTTTCATGTATATGCATGGTGATGGTCATTTTTACAGTTGTGTTGACATGAATAAGTTGATGGAGTTGTTACTGGGATGTGTTTGTCATGCATACATGTCAGTGTCTAAATGTTATTATGCATGCATTGTCATGGTTATGGTTATGCATGTGTAGCAGGTCAAACGTGTATTGTGAGGTTATTATATGTAATTAGGTCATCATGATACTAATGGTATGCTATGATGCTAATGTTTTGGTTGAGATAGAGAAGGAGGTGCATATCTTCAAAGTGAAGTTGCAACACTGGACCTTGGGGTAAGAGAAGATCACCTTATAGGTTTGTATGTTTGGCATGCAAGTATGTTGGTTAATGATTGTTATATGAAATATGGTTATATGTATGTCTTTGAGCTGTTTTTATTATGGTTACATGCATGATAGATGTTAGTTAATCAGTTGGGTCATATGCACGTGTGTTAGATAGTCATGAATGGTAATAACTTGTTGTTATATGCATTATTATCATATGCATGATGATTATGGTCATTGTAACTGAGATATTGATGTTATATGTATAATGCTAATCTAGATTGGTCTATGTATATGGTTATGGTTATGATATACATGTATCAGTCAATATATTTGTGATATTGTGTCGTACTAATCTACACTGACTTGTGGAGATGTGATAGCCTCCCTTGAGATACATTGAAGTATGAGCGTCATTATGTCATCTATTTGGTATTTGAGTATTTGTTTCTGTAATCTATTTGGTGTTTGAGTCTTTGATTATGTCGTCTAGTTGGTGTTTGAGTGTTTGGTGTCTATTACGTCATCTATCTATTGTTTGAATGTTTGATTAATTGCATGATATGGGTATGTGTCTATAAGATTGCATCAAGGAATGATCTTGTTTAAGATAGTTATACTAACACATATGTGTTGAGACAACTGATACACACACACACACACACACACACTTGAGTGTAAGTGGGTGCTAGTTGTAGTATTATGATTTATGACTATAAGTTGATTTTTGATTATTTCATGGTTGTTAATCTTGGTAAGTACGATTTCAAATTAATAGATACAATGCATAGATCTTTGTAATGTGTGAAGGACATGTGTGAGTAGTTGCAAGGAAACATGCTTGCTAATAACATGACAAAGTAATAGTTGACTTGTCTATATAACTAATAGTTGGATGATGTTATAGCTACATAGTCAGACTTGATTTCGGTAAGGAAAAAGGGTCAAAGAAGGGATTTGGGTGAGAATTCCTCTGACTAGGTTTGGAAACAGCAATTCCAAATGAATGAGTATCTTTCCTAAATAGAAGAAGTCTTCTTAACCTTGATTTTGTTTAACATTATGTGGATATGTGATATATTCATGAACATGTATTTGACAGGTATATTAGCTAGTTTCTAGCTATAGCTGAATCTGTCAAGGGACTTGGAGTTCCTTAAGAGATGGAATGGATGTGTTCAACTACAAGGCAACATAATTGACACAACAAGGTAAGATAACCAGTATATTATATGTTTATTTATGCACCGACAATTATGTGTTTATGGTAGTAGGATACAAGGAATTTCATGGAAAAAGGGAGTGTCATGAAATCTTGAAGAAGGCTTAGGTTGAGATTTCCCTTGGAATAATTGGGAACCCATGGGGATTGAGTTATGGTGTTTGTTTCTAGTTTTGCGCTTTCGGTGCTTTGTGACTTGTTTGTGCTTGATTTGTAGTTTTTTTTATGTCTGGTGCATAAGAATGCCACTTTGTTTGTGGAGTTGTATTGCTATTAGTTTCCCATGGTTTTCTTCTTGTTCATTTCTTGATCCAGGTGGATATTGGTGGCCACTACCAAGTCCATCTGGACCCCCATCATTGTTTCTCTCAGCATTTTCAGTTTCCTTAATTGTAGCACAACTTACTATTTTTAGCAGTTTTTCGGGTCCTGAACTTCCGGAGCCGTTTTGAGGCCCTAAACGACGTTTTTTGGGAAATTTGGGGGCAACATGGGTCCATGGATCGATGTTGCCCTTCCCAAAGTGGTATTTCTCGGATAGATCTTTCTAACAAGCTATCGTACGCGTCAAACGGAGATCAT